>PVHP010000958.1:0-120323 GCA_004024765.1 Zapus hudsonius | reverse complement strand
TCTCTTCCTTCCTCCCTTCCTCCCTCCCTTTCCTCCCTCTTTCCCTTCCTCCCTTCCTTCCTTTTCTTTTTTTTCTGAGGCAGAGTCTTAGTCTAGCCCAAGCTGACCTGAAGTTCTGGGGTGGTCACAACCTCACAGTGATCCTCCTACCTCAGCATCCTGAGTGCTAGGATTAAAGGTGTGCACCACCACACCTGGCTCATCCTTCATTTCTTAAGTGCTAATACATCTTTAGATGTCTGTAAGAGGATATTCCCTCACTTGTTCCTTATATTGGTTGGTTGGTTATTTATTTATTAATTTTTGAACCTAAGTCTAGGCAGGCACTCTCCCACTGAGTTACAGCCCCGCTGTGTAGTCACAGTGTGTGGGCAACTTTTGTTTTCTCTTTTCTTCCTGATCAGTATGTCTAAAGATTTATCAACCTTATCGATAACCTAATCACTAGGAATTCCCCCTTCTTTGGTGAGTGTGAGTGTGTGCTGGCAAGTGTGCACAGAGGTGGAGTCGGTCCTTGCCCTCCACCTTGTTTAAGGGAAGGTATCTCACTGTTGTTCCCCGCTGTGCTCAGCAGCCTAACTGGCCAGTGAGCTTCCAGGGACTCTCCTGTCTCTGCTCTCCTTCTGGTCATAGGCTCAGTAGCATTACAGATGCTTGCCACAGTATCTGGCTTTTACGTGGGTTCTGAGGATCTGAACTCAGGTATTCATGTTCACACAGCAAGCATTTCATCCACTGAGCCATCTTCCCAGCCCACTAATAACCAGATTTTAAAAATTCATTTATTAAAAAATTCATTTATTAAAAAGTCATTTGTTTGCAAGGGGAGAGAGAGAGAGAGAATATATGGGCACACCAGGGCCTCCTGCATCTAGTTTTACATGGGTAATGGGAAATTGAACCTGGACTGTTAGGCTTTGCAAGCAAGTATCTTTAACTGCTGAACCATCTCTCCAACCCTAAAAAATATTTTTAAATAAAGGTGAAATAGAGACATTTTTCAGACAAACACAAAACTGAAATAGTTTGTCTCCAACACTACTCTACCTCGTAAATGATTTTTCTTCAGTCTGACAGAAAATGATCCCTGAGGAGAAAATGATTGTTTTTTGAAGACAGGAATCTCAGATGGTGTTACCCTTCCCTGCTGTTATGGTTTGAATCTAGAAGGTCCCCAACAGGCTTATGTTTTGAGCATTGATCTCTAGCTGATGGTGTTATATCCGAAGCTGCTGAGCCCTAAGGAGTGGGGCACTAGAGGTGGGCGGGCCTTTGAAGGTGATGCCTCTCTTGGTTCTAGCCTGTGTTCTCTGCCTTCTGGTCTTCCACCATAGCTACTGAGCTACTCTGCCACCTTGCCTTCCCCACCATGACTGGACTGAAATTACTCTGAAACAGTGAGCATAAACAAACCTTTCTTCCTTGAACTTGTTTTTGGCAGATGTTCTGCCACAAGGATGCAAAAATAGCTAATATAGCCAGCATTTAGAGGTATTCAACATGGTTCAGCGTTTGACATACCGTCGTAGGCTTTCCTACAACACAGCCTCCAACAAAACTAGGCTGTCCCGAAGCCCTGGTAATAGGATTGTCTACCAGTACACGAAGAAGGTGGGGAAGGCTCCAAAGTCAGCCTGTGATGTGTGCCCAGGCCGACTCTGAGGGGTTTGAGCTGTGAGACCTAAGGTTCGTATGAGACTGTCCAAAACAAAAAAACATGTCAGTCGGGCCTATGGTGGTTCCATGTGTGCTAAGCGTGTCCGTGACAGGATCAAGTGAGATTTCCTTATTGAGGAGCAGAAAATTGTCTTGAAGGTGTTGAAGGCACAAGCACAGAGTCAGAAAGCTAAATAAATATGAATCTTTTTGAATTAAAAAATAGCTAATATAACCCCCCCACAAAATGATAAATAGGTGTGTAAAAATTACTAAATTTTTCATTTTTTAAATTTCTTTAAAGTATAATTGTCTGGACTAATATAATAACAATGTACTAAGGAATTTATATGTGTAGAACTAAAACATATGGCAACAGGAATGCAGAGGATAGAAAGGGCATATTGACATATACTGTTTTGCTGGGTGTGGTGGCACACGCCTTTAAACCCAGCACTTGGGAGGCAGAGGTAGGAGGATCGCCGTGAGTTCAAGGCCAGCCTGAGACTACATAGTGAATTCCAGGTCAGCCTGGACTAGAGTGAGCCCGTATCTCGACAAACCAAAATAAATAAATAAAATTAAATACACTGTTGTATACTTAATAGGGTATAATATTATTCAAAGGTCCAGTGTAATAAGATAAGGATGAGTATTAAATGACAGAACATCTATGGGAAAACGGAGCAAAGAGCCAAGGCTGGTATTGCGACAGAGGAGATGGCATATAGCACTAGGGCTGTCAATATTGTTGCACAAGCTTGAGGGCCTGAGTGCGGATGCCAGAACCCATGTAAAAGCTGAACTCGGTAGCCCAAACATACAAGCATCTGTAATAGCAGCATGCCTAGGCTAAGAAGGGAGGCAGAGACAGAATTGCCTGAAAGCACATGGGTCAGCTAGCCTGGCCAATACAGTGATGAATGAGCAAAAACCTCTCTCAGCCACGGTGGAAGTTGAGGACCGATACCTAAATGTTGTCCTCTGACCCCCACATGCACACCATGGTGAACACGTGCACACACATACACATATACCAATACCAATAATAATAATAATAATAATAATAATAATAATAATAATAATAATAATAAAGCACTAAAGAATATCCAATTAAACCAAAAGAAGGGGAAGCAAAAAGAGATCAAAAATCAGATGAAATGAATAAGAAATACCAAAATACCAAGATGCTAGACATAACTGAACCACACATAATTAAATCTAAGTAAACAAAAATTTCAATTGTAGAGCAGATAGTATCAGTGAGTAACAAGACTCAAATATAAAATGGCTACCAGAAACACACTTGAGATGTAAACAGACTACAGTAAAAAAAAAAAAAAAAGGAAAGGAAAGGAAAAAATACAATATGTATACCCTAATCATACATTGGGAGACTAGATAAATTTGGGACAAAATAGACTTCAAAATACTGCAGAGATAAAAGGTTGTACCCATTTTCTATCATTGCATAATAAACACAGAACGGTCAGTGGAAGATCAGTTAAAGTCTGGCACCGCTATTACATCATTTGGATGCTCTGGGAGGGGGATCTACTTCCAAACTCATTTGCATTGATGGAAGAATTTAATTCCTTATGGTTTCATGACTATTTCTTTGCATGCTGTCAGCCAGAGGTCACTCCTGTTTCCCAGAGATCACCTACCATGCTTGACGTGAGATCTTCCCCATCTGCAAGCCAGCAACGGGCTATGAAATCTTTCTTATGCTTCAGACTATTGAGTCCACTTCTGTGACCAAAAGGAGAAAAGTGCTTTCAAGTGATTAGATCAGACCCACCCAATAAATGCACCTGTCATCAGGCATATAGGAGAATCTGAACCCCATTATGTTAAGTCATGCTCACCATAGAGGCAGGAAAGTTTTGTGGGTCATCTTAGAATTCTTTCTGCCATAAGGATATTTCATAATGATGAAATAATTCATAGAGCTAGCATAACTAAATGTGTTTATATTGAACAAAGAGCCTCAAGACACATGAAGTAAACATTAAGAGAACAAAAAAGGGGGCTGGAGAGATGAATCAGCAGTTAAGCAATTGCCTGCAAAGCCAACCAACCTTGTTTCAATTCCCCAGCACCCACTTAAGCCAGATGTAAAATGACGCATGCATCTGGAGTTCATTTGCAGCAGCTGGAAGCCCTGGTGTATCCATTCTCTCTGTCTCTCTTCTATCTCTCCCTCCCCCCTCTCTCTGCTTGCAAATAAATAATTTTTAAAAATAAAAATTAAGGCTGAGCATTGTGGTACACACCTTTAGTCCCAGCACTCAGGAGGCAGAGGTAGGAGGATCACCATGAGTTCAAGGCCACACACCACCACACCTGGCTTTGAGAAAATATTTTTAACTGAATGACAATGGAAATAAAATCTATGGGAATTTAGGGGTGCAGTCTAAGCACTTCTTGTAGGGAAACTTTAGGCAAAGGAGAAAGCCAAAGTCAGTAACCTAAACTTCTTCCTTAAGAAATTGGGAAAAGAGCAAAAGGAACCTACAACCTATAAAAGTAAAGAAATTAATAAAGAGCTGGGCGTGGTGGCGCATGCCTTTAATCCCAGCACTTGGGAGGCAGAGGTAGGAGGATCTCCATGAGTGCAAGGCCACCCTGAGACTACATAGTGAATTCCAGGTCAGCCTGGGCTACAGCGAGACCCTACCTCGAAAAACAAACAAAAAACAAAACAAAAAAAGAAATAATAAAGAGCTGAAAGTAACAAGGAGAAACAAGAGGAAGGAAATTGTAAAAGTACTTCTTTGAAACCATCCCGAAAACTGGCACAGCCTTCACCTGGTGGAATAAAGAATGCAAAGCACTTACATGAGGAATACGGGGCCCTCACCATCAATCCTGCCGACATCAAAGGACACTCGAATAATGTCACCAGTAAACTGATGCCAGCAAGTTTCAGCCTAGATGATATAGAGTCCTTTGAAAAATAGATAACTTGTGGTGCTAGAGAGGTGGCTCAGTGGTTAAAGGCACTTGCCTGCAAACCCTAACAACCCAGGTTCAATTCCCCAGTACTCATGTAAAGTCAGATGAACTAAGTGGCACATGCATCTGGAATTCATTTGCAGTGTCAGAAAGTCCTGGCATGCCCATACTCACTCACTCTGTCTGCCTCTTTCTGTCTCTCTCTCTCTCTCAAATAAATAATTTTAAAAATCCAACTTGTAACTAAAACTAAAAACATTCACTACACACATACATATATATATATATATGTGTGTGTATCTATGTATATATATATTCAGAATGTATAGACAACACACTAAGAAAACAAACTACCCAGTTTAAAAATAACAGAGAATTTGAAGACATCTTCACAAAATAAGATAAACAATTATCCAATCAACACTCAAATATCACTGCTTATCAGAGAAATGCACACCAAAACCACAGTCTTTACCACTATACACCCTCGAGAATGACTGTGTTATTTAGGATGCTGGGGAGATGGTTCAGTGATAAATCGCTTGCCACTCAAGCTGTAGTACCTGAGATTAATCCCCAGATCCCACATTTAAAAAAAGCTGGAAGCCATAGCAGATTTCTGGAATCCCAGCATGCTGATATTGATGGTGAGATGGAAGGTGAAGATAGGAGAATTTCCAGAAAGTTCATCATGAGCACAGCAAAGAACAGCTGAGTGACAATCCATAGGGAGAAGCCCTGCCTCCAATGAGGTATACTGGCGAGGACCAACCCAAAAGTTGTCCCTGGACCTCCACTTGTGTGTTATGGCACATGCACACCTTCACTCACAAGAACATAGATGCACACAAATTAATCCATAATAAATTAAAAAATAGAATACCGCCAGGTGTGGTGGTACACACCTTTAATCCAGCATTTAGGAGGATTACCATGAGTTTGAGGTCACCCTGAGAGTACATAGTGAATTCTAGGTCAGCCTGGGCTAGAAAGAGAAACTACCTCAAAAAAAAAAAAAATCTAAAAGAAGAAAAAAAAATTAGAACACTATGTGCTGAAAAAAAATGTGGAGAAATTAAAGCTCTTCTATATTGCGTGTGGGCATGCAAAATGGTTTAACCACTGTGGAGATGGTTTAGCATTTTCTTACAAAATGCACTTACCAAACAAGCCAGCAAATCTTATTCCTATTTACATAAGAGAAGTAAAACCATATGTCCAGAGAAAGGCCTGTGGATGAGTGTTTACAGCAGTATTATTCATAAGAACTAAGATCTGAAAATAATCTAGCTGTCAATTAACTAGTGAATGGATGTACAGATTGTGGTATATCCACACTCAATAGTAAAAAGTAACAAAGTACTAACATCTAGGAAAACATGGGTTAATCTTAAAAAACAGTATGTTCAGGTGATGGGTAAGCCAACTACCCTACCAGGTCATTATGATGCATTGTATATATGTATTGAGACATCATACTGTATCCCATAAATAATTAAGTACAACTGCTATATGCCAATTAAAATAAATATGCTTAAATCAGTTTGATGTATAACAATAATGATTCCAGAGGATTCTATAAAGGTGAAGTTCCATAGTAACCAGAGTAAACCAATGGTAGCCTAGGACTGGAGACTGGATGTTCCTGTGACATGGAGAAAATTTCAAAGGGAATAGAATTGATGCAGTTGTGGTTATGTGGGTGTGTACACTTGTCAAACTTCATTGGCTTATATGCTTGAAATTGGTGCATTTTACTGCTTGTAAATTATAACTCAATAAAGTAGAGTGTAAACAATCTTCCTACAAGAAAATCTCCAGGCCCAGATGGTTTCACTGATTTCTATTAAACATTTAAAGAAGCGTATGCAAACTCGGAAAATAGTGGAAATACTTTTCAATTCATTTGATGACACCAGTAATACCTTGACACCGAAACCACGTACATGACAATCAAACAAAACTCCAGTCCAATATCCATTCATGAGCATACATATATAAACAATCAAAAATATTAATAAATTGAGCACAGCAAATAAAAGGATAATACATTATGGCCAAGTGGGGTCTATCCCAAGAACAGAAAATTGGCTTAGCATTTGAAAATCAATTGATGTAATTCAATATACTCATGGAATAAAAGCAAAAGAAACCATAAATGTGGCAGATGATTTTGTGGGCACACTTGGAATGCTTTTTAAACAAGTTTCCCTCCAGCTGATTCTAGTTCAATATGGGCTAATGTTATGTGAGTGGTTTGACCCACCTGCTGATCTGCCTCGCACCTAATCACCACCTCTGTTTCCAAAGCGCTTTGCATTATCAGCACCCCAGGCCAGTGCCTGCATGATTGCAAGGGAGGGTGAGAATAGACATCACCCCTGCCTCCTGACCATTTTGTTGAAAGAATCATTTCATAGGAAAGGTTTGCACTGCTGTGGTAATGACACTGGATTCTGATTTCTTGTGTCTTATTTCTTCTACGAGCCATATTCATCTATTCGCCTAGACAAGGAGAATTTCTCTCTGGTGCAACTCCCTGAACAAGAAGATAGTGAAAGAGCTACCTGCCCTCATTACAGAAGAATCCAGAATCATAGCCTTGTTTTACGTTGAGCAGCCACCGAACCCAGAGGACCTGCTCTCCCTGTCTCTAAGCCTCGAAGCACCTTGTGAGCACCTTGATCACTTACCACATCCTTAAAGCCTCTAGGAGCCTCTACAGTCCCATCAGCCAGGCTGCAGACCCCAGCAAGCCCATCCAGGCAGCATCTTCTTCAACCAGATAGCTCAATACACCAAGTCCCAAGGTCTCATCCTGGCCCAAGGAGCCTGAAGAGACAATGATGGGGCTACTCTTGTCAATGATAACATAAGAGCCCAGAGGTGGGCCTGAATTCACCTGTGAGCCAGAGCAGGTGGGAAGAGGATGGAGGGATGGTGGTGAAGTAATCAGAAGGAATCAGCTTAAACAACGAATTTCCCCTAAATGGAAGTTCAAAAAATACTTGAGAAACTGTGGGAAGGGGGCACCTCTGTGCCCTTATGGGGAGCCATGCTCGGGCCATTCATCTCTAGGTCAATTCTATTTTTATACAACCAGAGAGAGAGAGAGAGACAGAGACAGACAGACAGACAGAGGAGGCAAGCCAGGCCTTCCTGCCACTGCAAATGAACTCCAGATGCATGCACCACTTTGGTGCATCTGGCTTTACGTGGGTACTTGGGGATCGAACCTGAGTTCTTAGGCTTTGCAGGCAAGCGCCTTAACCTCTGAGCCATCTCTCCAGCCCCCCCCCAGATCAATTCTTTATACCAGATTGGCTCCCCATGTTTTCTGTTATCACAGTGGTCCCTGAGTCACAGCCCGATTGTTCCATCCCTGGTGGCCATAAAATTCAGCATCCAAACTAGGGCCCTTTGGAAAGTAAAAAGTAAAAGCTAATTGTTCCACTGTGGCAACAGGAATAACTCTGATTGTCCCCAGAAAACCAGGAATATGGTCACCCTAACAACTGACTTTCTATCTCAAGGAATTGTCCTCTCAAATTTTACTGGAAAGCTACATCATGACACTCTGCTTTTGCTGCCCCAGCAAGCTTCTCATGTTACTTCTAGACGTTAAAGTGAGAGTGAAGATGGAATAACCAATAAGGGAGAGTTAAAAGAATGTTCCTAGTTTATGGCGTCTGGTCTGAACAGCCAACTTCTCTCAGAAATGGCAAGTGAAGTTTCATGGGCTGTTTTACATTTTCCTTCTTTCCTGTGTGTGTGCCCGTGCGTGCGTGGGGGGGAGCATGCATGGGCCGTGGCACATGTGTGTAGGTCTGAGGACAACCTCTGGTGTTTGTCCTCCCCTCCTGCCTTGTCCCTGTGTCCCTTGTTATTGGCCCTGCATGTGCACCTGTCTCTCAGGCCCAGGAGCGGTTGGGTTCCCCTAGCTCCCCCTCCCACTGCCAGGGTCCCATTGGGAGTGCCGCTTTGCTTCTAGCTTTACATGTGTACTGGGGAATTGAACTTCAGTGGGACAGGCTTGCAAGCAAGTGTCTTTAACCTCTGAGCCATCTTCCTGGCTCCTTTCTTTCTTGTTTACATGCATACATTGCCGCTTGTTGTTGTAATGCACAGCACATATATATTGTGGGAAATGAGGACACTTAAACCTACAAAAATAAAATACTGTATGATAATCACCATTACTATCACTGAGTGTATTAGCAAAGTGGACTAAAGACCTCGAAATCCTCTTCTCAATTAAATCAGTGGGGAAGGCAGCAAAAATGGTCAAACCAACGTATTTGGAACAGTGAAATGAGCTTATAGTTAGCCAAGAGCATCTCAGAGAAGTGTGCACTGAGTTAACATTCCTTGTCCATTCCACAGGGCCACGAAACCAGCACTGGAAACGGGCAGCCCGAATCTGTGGCAAGGACAGTATTCCCTTCTTCTTCTTCTTCTTCTTCTTCTTCTTCTTCTTCTTCTTCTTCTTCTTCTTCTTCTTCTTCTTCTTCTCTCTCTCTCTCTCTCTCTCTCTCTCTCATTTTTTTTTTGTTTTTCGAGGTAGGGTCTCCCTCTAGCCCAGGCTAACCTGAATTCACTATGTAGTCTCAGAGTGGCCTCAAACCTCCTACCTCTGCCTCCTGAGTGCTGGGACTAAAAAACCTCAGAGAATTGTCATTATTTCACCTGATGGGTGTTTCTCTGGGAGACTCCACTTGCAAGGCTTGTTTTATTTGATTAGAGTCATCAGTGGAGAAGAAGAAGAAAAGAAGAAGAAGAAGAAGTAGAAGAAGAAGAAGAAGAAGAAGAAGAAGAAGAAGAAGAAGAAGAAGAAGAAGAAGAAGAAGAAGAAGAAGAAGAAAACTAATCACTTTCCCCCAGGATGTTTGTCAAATACAATTAGAGCTAATCGTTTAACTTTACGCCTGCTTGAGTCCATGAATAATGGTTGGGACAAGGAAGAGACTAACCAAGAAGCTTGAGAGAAATCAGGGCCTGAAATGTCCATAGAGACTTTTCAAAGATTCGTATATCCTTGGAGCTTCAGGAGACGACACACATCCGTGCTGTGTGCTCATGCCCTGGGCTGTCAGAGAGAATGAAAGAGTCTTGTTCCAGCAGGGAAGAAAGACTTGAAGCATTGTTGAAATAAGAGAAAGGAGAGCTCAGTAAGTGGGAAGGCATGGTGTTTATTACTTGGAAAGATTTTGTATAATTATGATGGAAAAGTTCCCCAACTGTTCTATATATTCAATTTAATTCCTATAAAAATGTCAAATGCCTTTTTTTTTCTCCATAAATCTGCAAGCTGATCCTAGAACTCAAATGAAGATTCACAGAACCTGAAGATCCTAACAATCTTGATAAAGAAGAACAAAGTTCAAGTATTCACACTTCTATTTCCCCATTTCCAAATGTGTGAAATCCGCAGTATACAGGACTGCAGTTCTACCAGAAGGATAGAAACATAGATGAATTCTAGACTTTAGAATTCAAAGAAACTCATGACAAGGGATCCAAAACAATTCAGTGGGAACAACTGGATACCCACATGCAAAGAATAACATTGGATCCCATCTTATACTATATACAAAGATTAACTCAATGTTGATTAAATACCCAACTTAATTGTAAGAGCTACAATTTAAAACTCTTAGAAAAACAGAGGGGTAAATCATAAATTTAAGTCAGGCATAGTTTCTTTGATTTGACACCGAAGGCATATGAAACAAAAGAAAGTATAGATAAATTACATTTCACCAAAATTGTAAAAACTTCTGTGTTTTGAAAGATACCATCAAGAAAGTGGTAAAACAAAAATGGGAGAAACTATTTGCAAATCACATGTTGAATAAAAGTTTTATATCCAGAATATACTTAACATGTCTTTTAACTCAACTCTAAAAAAGAATAACCCAATTTTAAGATTGTCGAAGGACTTGAGTAAACATATCTTCAAAAAAGATATAAAAATGTGCAATAAACACATGAAAAAATGCTTGACATCATTAAAAATGAAATGAAGCCATGAGGAGATCACTTTGGAGCTCCGGTGGCAGAATCGGTTAGCATGTAGTATGTACATGCCAAGACCATTTCATATGGAGTAGGGGAGATGTTGTATATTTAAAAAAAAAACAGAAAATACCAAGTGTTAGGATGTAGAAAAGTTGGAACCTCATAAATTGCTGGTGGGAATGTCAAACAGCACAACTCCTTTGGGAAATGGTTTGGCATTTCTTCAAAAACTTACTGTAAGACAAATTCACGCCTGTGCACACACCCAAGAGAAGTGAAAAGTCTGTGCGCCTACAAAAAACCTGTGGGCACACGCTCATAGGAACATCATTCATAATGGTCCAAAGGTCAGAATAGCACAAGTGTTCATCAACTGGTGCATGGATAAACAAATACATTCTATTCATACAGTGGGATATTAATCAATTCTTCAAAGGAATAGAGTAACACTACAGCATGAAGAACTTTCAAATGTGCTAAGTGAAAGAAGCCGATGCAAGGGCCATACATTTTATGAGTTCGTGTGAATACAATGTCCAAAACACACAAACCCATTGAGACAGAAAAGTAGATTATAAACCACCAAGGATCAAAGTCAGGAGTGACTACAGTGAATTTTAGGACTTCTCAGTGATGGAGATGTTTTGAAATTAGATAATAGATATGGAAGTACAGCCTTATAACTATGCTAAAACTCTCAATGGTACACCCTTAAAGAGTGAATTTTATCATATGTGAGTTATATCAATAAAAAGAGAATATATTATTGCACATTAATACACTACCCACATTAATCTTTTTTGTTTTCTCTCTGTTTACATGTAATGTTTTAATTAAATGACATATTATTAAATATGCCCTTTGAGACCTTCTTGAATCACCTTTTCTTGTATTTTAATTTCATCGTACTCAGTTCACACTAGTTTCCCCATTTGTTGTGTTGATGAAGTATTCTTTTTTTAAAAAAAATCTGTCACCTTTTCTTTTTTTAAAATTTTTATTTTATTTTATTTATTTATTTTCAAGAGAAATACAGAGAGAAAGAGAGAGAACCAGGGCCACCGTCTGTGTTACTGGCATATGTGGGTACTGGGGAATTGAACCTGGGGCCTTAGGCACTGGAGGCAAGTGCCTTAACTACTGAGCCATCTCTCCAGCCCCGATGAAGTATTCTTTATAGCTAATTTGCTCAAATCAGTATCAATCCACACCTACACATCGTACCTTGCTTTGACATCCCTTTAGTCTCTTTGAACATAACACGGTCCCTTTCCATGAGCTTGTTGAAGAGAGCACGCCACATAATCTTACAGAATATACAACCCTCTGGATTGGATTGCTTCCTTGTGGAATCACCCGGCTTTTCCCTCCACCTTCTGCTTGTCACATAAAATAAAAGTTCTATCTAAATTGTATGAGTTGACTGTATCGTGTTAGAGCATATATTTTATATTCCAGAATCACATCAGAGAACACATAACACCTTATTGACTATTCGTAGCATTAAGATGGACACTGGGGCTGAGAAGATGCCAGGATGGCTAACGCATTCTCCACTCAAGCCTGAGCACACAAGTTTGATTCCCAGACCCCATGTCAAAAGGAAACCGTGGCAGACCTAAGGTACGTCCAGCACACTGATACAAGATGGGAGGCAGGAACAGGAATTTTTCACAGAAGTTCAAGGAAAGCAAAGAACAAGAGCAATACAATATCCAGAGAGAGAACCCCTGCCTTAAATGAGAGAAAGTTGTCCTCTGACCTGCACACATGTGCCCAGACTCACATGCAAGAACACACGTGCACTCATGTGTGCACACACTCACTCAGACAAAGATAAATACCAGCTATGAGGGTGATGAGGGTCTGACCTCTTCCAACTGGAAAGCCATCTGGGATGATATTATGCAGCTCCCTAACAACCATGGAGCATGTTCTAAACACCAACTGAAACTCCTTAACCTGAATCAACTACTTCATTAAAGCTTCCAAAAGAATGTTTTTATTATTATATAATTCCTTTTCTGTTTACTAGTTTTCTTCTGGTAGAGATTTTTCTTACCAATTTGGTGCTATGAAGTACGTGGGCCCCCCAAAAGTTTTTGTGTCCTCCATGTAGGAGTATTGGGGGTGGGGCCTAGTGGGAGGTCTTTGGGGTCTTGAGGAGAGAGCCTTCATGAATGGGTTAATGCTTTTCTTGAGTAGATATATTGGCTGTCATGAGTTTGGTTTCCCTTTCTCAGGGCACGTTCCCACCTGCTCTTCCACTCTTCCAGCATGAGGTGAAGCACACTTGAGCCTCACCAGAAGATGAGGAGATGCTGGTGAACAGTCTTAGGTATCCCAGACTCTAGAACTGTGAGACAAGATACAACTCTTTTCCTTATAAATGACCTCATCTCAGCTATTTTGTAAGTCACAAAGAGTGGGCTAAGAAATTGGGATAATTTGAACTGAGTGTGGTAGCTCACACCTGCAATCCCAGCACTTGGGAAACTGAGGCAAGAGGATTACCATGAGTCTGAGGCCAGCTTCTGGGCTATGTAATGAGTTTTAGGTCAGCTGGGTTTGCAGAGTGAGATCTTGTCAAAGAGAAAGATGCTGTTTGCTTACCCCAAAATCCATTTCTTCTAGAATGGGAGTATAACTGTTTCCTTTGTTCTGTTTAATTACAAATTCGCAAGGTTATTTTCCCCTCTTGGACACCAACTCCATCTTCCTTCCCTCCACTTTTTGGGGGAGGGAAGAAGTGTTTTAAGACCAGTTCTCATGTAGCTCAGGCTGGCCTTGAATTTGCTTTGTAGTCGAGGATGACCTTGAACTTCCTCTCCATTATCTCATTAACTTAGCACCCACATGTCTCCTAGAATTCCAATTCCACTGAGACAACACACCCAGAATAGCCACAGGACTGTCAGAACCGCAGGGCTCTGCAGCCACAGAACCCACTGAAGTGTCTAAGCACCCCTTCCAACGAGACCCAGCCAGCCAGAGGTTGCTGCCCCTCATCCCCCATTCCAAATGTGCATGAGCATTTCTTTGGATGACCCTTCTTTACCAGATCCACCTCAACTCTGACCATGTTCTCTTGAGATGGTCCTCCTAATCCTCGACCTTATTAGCAAGCAACCCTGGTATGGCAGATACAGAGACCTGTATCATGAGCAGGGACCCATTTCTGAAGAGGAGGGGAAGCCCTGAGGACAGACAGACATTGCACTTGAGCAGTCAGCATTGAGTGTGGCTGAAAGTTCGGCTAGGGGAAGAGGTAAGCCCAGAGCAAGATGTCCTTGACCCAAGAGGAGCTGTGCTGATTCAGATGCTTTGTCCTCTGCCCGCCCATGCCGAGCGAGGGTGCAAGCAAAGGGGAACGAACGGGGCTTTGCTGGAAGCCTTAGCAAGGACTGGGAGAGTGAACACCTCTGCAGCCCCTGGGGTGTATAAACTGACTGATAGATATATAAACCAGAACACTAATACATTCATATACAAAGAGAATGCTCCCTGCCAAACGGACCAGATGTTCATGCTGACTGGTCAGCGCATTCTCTCCTGTTGGAAAATCTACACGAGAAGCCAAATTCTAATCAGGAGGTTGTTTGTGAGCATGAAATCAGAACAAAGGGAGGGAACTGGATGAGCTCTGTGTCATCCATAGGGATATAGGGTGACTGCATATTTGTGTCTAATGGTCAACCCCCCCCCCAAAAAAAAAACCCTTTCCCTTGACAGGGCTGGAGACATAATGACAAATGTTTGTTCCTTGGCTCACTTTTCAGCACTCCCTGCAGACCACCCCCCTTCTGCTCCCATATTTTTGCTTCAGCTGTTAAGGCCATTGATTAGGTTACAGCTTTCCCTCACATTCCGTCATGCCTTGATTAGATTTCCAGGCTCTGCTGCATCCTGTTTCTTAGGATGACATTTGCAGACATTTTTGTGTGTATCATGTGTGGACCTCATGGGTCTGACAAAGGATAATATTATTTATCACGTTAGGAGATAATTCACCATTGTGTCTTATTATCAACACCCTAGACAGCAGATAAAAAGGATGTCAATGACCAGATGCAAAAAAGGAAGCTTCCCATGGTTTGGTCTTCTGTGTCCTTCGTGGGCTCTGTCATAGAATTTCAAGTACTTACTGAGCCCTAGTTCATGCCAGGCACGGGGAATGTAAGCAATAAGAAATGATGGCGTATCAAGTATCTGGCTGAATAATGGAAGAAACAGACAAAGCAATCACCTATCTCAGTATAGGCCTGTTTGGGACACGTGGTGAAGGTATTGAAAAGAGTACTCTTTGAAGCCTGGGCTGTGTGAGGGTGGACATCAGTCATGGAAGACTTCAAGAAAGGGGTGATTTCAGCTTCACAGGATGAGAAGAAAGCAGTCAGATTTGAAAAAAAAAAAACAGGAAAAAAGTCAAACAGAAAGGATAGCAGACACAGGGACTCAGGCAAGAGACACGCCATGTTTGAGGAGCAGCCGCACTCCAGGATGACGGGAGCACTCCACATAGTAAGAGACTGTGCTGGAACCATGAGTAGGGGACAGACTCTCAAAAGGTCTTGACATGGAGACCCACTGGAAGCTTCCAAAGCCTCTTGTGGAATGGTTTCAATGTGACCCCAAAGTATCATGTGTTGGAAGCCAGGCTCAGATTCATATGTCAATGATACGTAAAAATGGGTGGGGTCTTTGAGATGAAGTTAGGATGAGATGAGGGCGTGAGGGTGGGAACTATGATGGCATTCGAGGCTTCATAAGAAGAAAAGAGAGGGCTGGGAGATGGCTCAGCAGTTAAAGGCACTTGCTTGCAAAGCCTGCAGGGCCAGCTCTGATTCCCCTGAACTCATGTGAAGCCAGAGGCACAAAATGATGCATGTGTCTGGAGTTTATTTGTAGTGGTAGGAGGCCTTGGCACACCCATACTCATTCTGTCTCCGACTGCCTCTGTCTGTCTGTCTGTCTCTCTCCCTTCCTCTTTCTCTCTCTCAATTAAATTTTTAAAAATTTTAATAAAGGAAAAGAAGCTGGGTGTAGTGACGCACATCTTTAATCCCAGCACTCAGGAGGCAGAGGTAGAAAGATTGCTGAGTTTGAGGCCAGTCCGGGACTACAGAGTCAATTCCAGGTCAGCCTGGGCTAGAGAGAGACCCTACCTCAAAAACCAAAAAAATAAAATAAAAGAAATAAAAGAAAAAAGGAGAAGAAAACAGAAGAGCAAGAGGAGGAAGAGGAGAAAGAACAAAAGAGAAAGAATGCTTGCTATCTCTCTATGTCCTGATACAGCCAGGGGGCCCTGAGTAGATGGTGGTACTATGCTTTTTGGACTCCTTAGCCTCCAGCCAAATAAGCTTCTATGCTTCTAAATGGCCTGGTCTCAGGTATTTTGTTATATGTGTTATAAATCCCAAAGTATATTGATGCCATTTGTACCTACTGGATTTTCTTATGAAGAGAATAAAAGTTGACAGGAAATGTCTTTCATATATCTCCTCATTTTAAATCATTCTGCTTGCTCTTCCCATCTTGGTATAAACCAAAATTTCTAGCAGTATCATGCTACTTCTGCCAAAGAACTGCCTTTAATATTTTTTTCTTAAGTAGGGTCTTGTTCTTGCCCAGGCTGATCTGGAATTCACTATGTAGCTCAGGGTGGCCTTGAAATCACCCTTAATATTTTTAATACAAATCTATTGCCAATGATGTCCCTCAATTTTGTCTGAAAAATATTTATTTCTCCTTCATTTTTAAAAGGAAAAAAAGTTGGCAGGGATAGGGAGAAGTCTCAGCACTTGCCATAGAAGTGCGAGTACCTGAATTCGGCAGGCAGATAGACAGATCCCCAGAACAAGATTGCTAGCTAGATAAGCAGAAGCTTTGAACTCTGGGTTCAGTGAGAGACTTTGTCTCAATAAATGAGGTGGAGAACAATAGAGAGAAAGCATGGACACACCAAGGCCTCCAGCCACTGCAAACAACCTCCAGATGCATGTGCCACCTTGTGTATCTGGCTTTATGTGGGTACTGGGAATCGAACCTGGATCAGCAGGATTTGCAAGCAAGCTCTTTTAACTGCTGAGCCAAGTCTCCAGCCCCATAGTTGATATGTTCTAACTTTTTCATTAATATTTTTAATATATTAGTCATAGTTATTTAAAATCTCTGTCTGATGGACCTTTATTGCCAAGTCTGTTCCTTGCTTTATCTTGTGGTGATAAATCTTTCTCTCATTTTTTTCTTCATTTGCATGTCAACTTGCTATCAAATGGCAGACATTATGTGTAAAAGTTAGTAGAAACTGAGGTAACTTGTATTTATGATTGAAAATGGACCTATTTTTGTTGTTGCTGTTGGACTCTCATTGTGAGGGCTGAGTTAATCTGGTCAGCATTGAGTTGGTTCAAGTTTGGGTTTGACTGTGGTTGCCTTCGGTACAATAGACAGGGTCATAGCTTTGAGCTTAGTGTGGGAAAGGGATGCTGGGAGACTTTTTCAGTGTGTCCACCTACCTCATCTCCTACTCCAGGAGAGATGGGCTGCTGCTGGCTACTGGTCACCAAACTGCAGGGGGCAGGGATAGGTGGCAGTTCTTGATTCTTCTGCTCTAGTCTCGGTCTCCTGCAAGGCCTGTGCACCTGGACATGGGGTGAGGCCTTCTCAGTGCTCCTCCCTCCTCCGCTTCCCTCTCCAATGGTGGCCAAACTCTCTCTGTGTGTCTTCTATCAGCCTAGACAAAAGAAAATGACCGCTCTCCTGCTGGTAATTTCTCTGCTATCTATTGGTATGAGAGTTTGGAACTTGATAGTTTTTCTTGACCCAACCCACCCTGCCTCAGACCAAAGCAGCATGTTTTTCTCCAGTGAGCCACCGAATGCGCAAGTTCATGTGTCCCTTCTCTCTTTAATGGGACTTGCTACTTTTAGAGTTTGCTTATGTATGTGGTTGCCTTGCGATCTCAGCTCTCTGAAGGTTTCAAAGACGCTTCTGATTTTGCAAATTATTCACTTTTCTTCTTGCTGTGATGGATGGGGGTGAAGTTCCCATGCAGTCTTCTGTATCCTAAATGGAAGCAGACCTCTTGTTAATGTGCTTTGTTTTGTTTTGTTTTGTTTTAACCAGGGGTAGGCTCTTGATTATTTAAAAAATGGTGAGAGACAAGAGTTGTATTGGATGAGTTTAGCACAGGGGTTTCAAGTTAGTAGACTGAAGATTTCACATGAAAACTTAGGCTTCTAGGTTATTTTGAGACATGTGATTATTGAACACATATTTCATATTTACTGGACTTTTCATGGGACACAGGCTCTCCAGCCAGCTCCCGTGCCCACCGTGGGACAGGTGCCTCTTGACTCTAACTCTTCCTCTGTTCTGAACTGGGTCAGCTCCTTGGAGTTCTATTGGCAGTATAGATTGATAGTATAACAATTGGATTTTTATATTGGATTGGTAGTATAACATTGTTTTATGCAGAACATTGCGTGTGACAATCCAACACACAATCACAGGTGTAATGGAGGTCTTGGATCTTCTGGGAAGGGACCGCATGTATCCATCTATCATCATGAGGCATTCCATGTGGCCCACTGTTATGGTTTTGAAAGTGTTTCCTAAGGCTGGGGACATGGGCCAGGGGATAAAGCACTTACCGTGCAAGCGTGAACACCCGAGCTCCATATAAAACATCACATGGACATGGAGATGGGAGGTGGAATCAGCAGAATTTTCCAGAAGCTTTTTGGGCCATCACAGTGGTGAACGAGGTGGCTAGGAGCACTAGCACCTGCCAGTTGTCCTCTGACCTTCACTTGTACCGTGGCAGGCATAAACCCACGCTCACCTGCATTCACACACATGAACACACATACTGAAAAATTAAAAATTAATAAAAAAGTGTCTCCCCAAGTTTCATATGTTGGAAACTTGATTCCCAAATTCATATATTCATGATACTTAGAGATGAAACTTTTGGGAGGTGATGGGTGATAAGAGCTCTGATTAATTGTAATTTGTTGCAAAATGGAGCCCTCTCTGGCCAAACACCCACATAAATGGGAACGGGGACTCCATCTAGAAAACAACCAGGATGTCATGTATATTGATATTCTTTTTCTTAATTTATTTATTTGCAAGCAGACAGAACAGGTGCCCAGGGCCTCCAGCCACTGCAAAGGAACACCAGATGCATGCACCACTTCGTACATCTGGATTTATGTGGGTACTGGGGAATTGAACCCCGACTGTTAGGTTTTTGGGGCAGGTGCCTTAACTGCTGAGCCATCTCTCCAGTCCCTCAATATTTTTTTTTGTTTCATCAGAAAGCAGGGCAATGTGTGAGGTGATGTAACTTCTCTGAGAGGGCTTGCAGGATATGTGAGGCCTTTGGGCCCAGGACAAGCACCTTACTTCTAGTCTATAGCAAGAGGTAAGCGAGGGCTAGCACCCACTCGGATTTCAGGTGTCTTCCCCCTTTGGAAGCACCCCACCACCAGTGTAGGATGACCTCCAATTGTTGCCACCATTCTGGGGAGTTCATCACAAGGTAGGAGTTGACTGTCTCAGCTGCAGTTTCACTTCTGGGAGCCCATATCAGGACACTGGACTGGACAGAACTGTTCCCTTAAACATCTGGACATGTGTGCCATTTAGGAAATGAGAAAAAAATGAAGCCAATGAAAGGAGCCAAGGCCTATAGCCAAGCAGTCACATTATGAGAAGGTTGGGAGCTTTAATTAGGAGACCAGCCTTGCCACCCAGGCGGGGGTTGGAGGCTGTGAAGCTGGATGAGTATAGAGATTCAGCATAAAGCAGGATTCAGAAGGCTTGAGACATGAGAAAGGACCAGTGTGCTTGACACCAAAATGTCTATTTAATTTTGGGGAGAGGAGACTCTGGATTGAATGGGCATGGGGGCGCCTGAAATACAAACTAGCTTTCAGTTATCTTACCTGGGGCTCACCCCCCAGAAGAACCTCTGTAAAAACTAAAAGCTTTTTGGAATCCATACAGGGTTAAAAAAGACATCAAACAAATGGAAGTTCACAAGAGCACTTCTAACTTGGAGAAAAATAAGATTAATCAGTGGAAGTAGGAACTTTTAAAGAAAAGAATCAGAACTTCTTCTCTTACAAACAAAGCTTGAACCTCTTAGCAATCACGACTCTGATTGCAAGGATCTCACTGAAGTGCCTGGAGAGTCTTTTACTGCCAAGAACCTCGGCACTTCACATAGAGGAATTACTCGGAATTCAGCTCTGGTCTAAATCAGCCCAGACAAAAGCCATAGACAGCTTTCAGGCTGCAGTCAGCATCAGGGTTTTTGTTTCTTAGAGAGAGAATGTGATTTTAAAGTGTAGATTGAATTCATAGTCACTGAAGAAAATCTGTAAGGTGCATAAAAGGTATAAAGAACAAAACAAATATCTATATTCTATAGCCCAGAGATAGTTTGTATTAAAAAAATTCTTTTTCTTTTTGTTTTCTGCAGACACCCATATTTTTTCTCCATTCAGATCAGGAAGTAAAAAGTTCCCTCATGTTATTTTTAGTTACTGTATCAGGAATAGCTGCCCATTGCTTTTATAATTCCTTGAAACATACAACCTTTACAAAAAGGTTCCCTAAGATTACCTTTTGTGACTCTACCATCATGCATTCTCAGCATTTTTACTTGATAATAAATTGGGTTGTTTCAGTGTTTGTTGTTTTAAGTAAGAGTCCAGTAAACATGTACAGGTGTACATTACTCTTTCCTCATGAGAAATTCTTAGAATATTAAGATTTTAGAGCTTCTCGATATCTATTCTCAAATCACTCCTCTAAAGGGTCACACTTCTTTATATTCAAACTGACAGTGTAGGATGAGTGTGTTTGGTTTGTAAATCATTCACCAACACAGAATTATCTTTCAAAAAAGGAAAAAAAATACTCGCTGTCCATTTGTTAGCTGAAATACAGGATCTAGCTATTTTGCATTGTATTTCTCTGTTTCTTAACGTGCTTATTCAATCTTTTTCTTCTCTGGATGTTCGTTTTGTACCATTTAGCTATTTTTCATACTGAGGGTAAGCAGTGTTCTAATTTTGACCCATTTTGGCACAACTGGCTCCAAAAGCAATTATGAAGTTAAAAGCCTTTTGGTTTATAGCTTTATGTCTCCCAAAGATTCTACTGAGGCTCGGTGTGAAAGAAATGGGTGGCTCTTCTGAAACAGAGTTTCTCAAAGGGTAGCCCTTGAACTGCCCTGTATCAGAATCAAGGGGATGGAGAAGGAAAACGTATTTAAATTGCTTTATTTCAAACACAAGTTATTGTCAGATTCAAGGATCCACATTTCTATATGCTAGATATGCTGCCCAAAATTGCACAATGGCTGCTAAGGTTACTCTATACCCTCCATGGAAAAAAAGAGTCACAGACATACAAAGAAGTGAACCAAAAAAATTGACGACTGTTAGTTGAATGTTGGATATTATATTTTCTTTGGTTATTTGATTGCTGCTTTTTTAGCTTGACTAATGCATTATCATCCACTTTTCAGTCCTCCAAGTTTGAAAATTTATGCCATCCTTGATACTGTCCCATTCCTGCCCTGCTTATGTGTAGAAACATTACTTCACCTAAAAATGTCATTAAGTTTCTCTTTTCTTCTTTTTTTCATAACCTCTTGGTTTAGTAATAGCTCTCTTCTTTTGTTTTTCTACTTCTAATCTTTGTTGTCACCCCATCCCCAAGCTGCCTAAACTAGGTAAAGCACACATTCTAAGTAGTAATGGGTCTAGAAGCTTCTACTTGCTAGACAAAAGGTTTCAGATGAATATCCTCCTTATGTTCCCCTTCCCTATTTTTCCTCAAGGAACTGGAGAACACTGGGGAAGAGAAGTTAAGAGAAGACTTGGTAAGTATTAATTAGTGAACAGAAGCAGGTATGGCCATGGCTGAAGATACTGGAGGTGCAGCAGCTCTGATGCCACGACCCAAGGTAAGGCACTAAGACGGGCTCCTGCAGTACCCAAGAGGACAGGGTACAGGAAACTTCCAGAGACCTTGAAGTCATTCAGAAGGGTGCTATTTTTCATAGAGAGTCAGCAAGCATGAACGGCCCAAAGTAACCTTTCTCCATTTCTGGAAAAACAACTCCGAGCAAAGGACAAAGGGTTACTGTGTTGTTCCTTCCATGTAGAAGGAAATAATTTTGATGGATTTGGTGGGACATTTAGGAGCCAAGTCAAACTGTGTGTGTAATTGTTTTGTAAAGGTGCTAGGACTTAATTTTCAGATCTGGAATGAGAACAGGTGGTGGCTGGTGGCAGGAGTCACAATGGTTTCCATGACAACGGGATTGGGTTTTAGTCATCTTCCCATCCTCCACACAACCTACGGCAGCTTTTCTCATAAGGTGCTTATTAAGTACTTGTTAAATGAATGATGAACCGCTGAATGGTTGTGTGTGCTTGGCAATTAAGGCAGCCGTTCTCTTAGCTTGACTAAAAGCTTTTAAAGCAACAATAATTACTGTATTTACACGTGATATTTTGCATAATTTGCATAATAACTTAACCTGAAAATAATAAAGTATGTACTCTCGTTCCGGCTGAACGACCGTGAAACTTATCGAATCCTCTCTGCTGGAAGAAGTAGCCCAGATGTGGGGGAGAAGGGCCCCAGGAGGGGGTGGGGAGACCCGCGCAGGGCTTCTGCGCAGGCGCCGGCCTGCCTCTCCCCCCAGCCCGCGCCCCCAGCCCCTCTCTTCCCGCCTTCAGGCTGGAGCCGCTCTGACAGCCGCTCGACCGGCGTCCCGCGTTGCCCTTGGCAACCATTGAGCCCCTGCGCCCAGACGGCGAGCGGAGCTCCTATTGGCTGGCCCGGGAAGCCCGTCCAATCGGAGAAGAGGATCTAGGCAGGCGGCCGGGACGGGGGGGGGGCTGGGGTTAGAGCCGGCCGCGCGGCTAGAACCCCGAGCTGGTCGGTTGCGGCGAGTATGTCTGTCCGGAGGCACATTGGGAATCCTGAGGTGAGGGTCAGGTCCGGACCGGAGAGCCGGAGGGGGCGGCCGCACCGGAAAAGGCCACGTGGGCCGGGACGCAAGCCGGCCACTTCCGCCGCCCGGAAGGCGGGAAGGAGGAGACGGCGTGAGGAGAGGGTCGGAGCGCAGGGCCGGGGCGGGGCGGCCGCGGCCGGATGGCGACGTGCCGCCGAGACGCAGCCCTGCCCTCAGAGGGCTTGCGGGCGCCAGACCACTGACAATGGACACAATGCAGGAGGGCGCCGTCATTTCCGGTGGTGAGGCAGGAGCAAGCCCACCCAGTCACCCGGAAAGTGGGACCACGTAGGACCCCTTCCACAGGATGCCTTCCATAGGACCCTTCCATAGGACCCTTTCCGTAGGCCCCCTTCCACAGGACCAACCGTAGTGCCCTGCTGCTTTGGTGACAGTTCAATGGTGACCAAGTTATTGTTGGGTGTACTGTGCAAAAAGTACTAGACATACAAAGGAAAAACCAACTCAACCCTTGAGTAAGTTTGGTCTATGAGAGAGATTTGTAAGCAAGATCTGAGTGCAGTGAGGTTAGGGATGACATGTTAGGAGAGAGAGAGGGAGCTCAAGTGAGGGAAGGGTTCTGGGGCAGGAGGGTCATTAGTCAGGTGCAGGTAGAGAGAGCAGCATGAACCAAGGTGAGGAATGTGGGAAGTGACCACAAGCCCTCTGGCATTCTGCAGAGGCAGGAGTAAAGTTGGATGAGGCCTTGTGTGCCTAGATTGCAACCCCCCCCCCAGTTGTTGCATTGGAGAATGCCTGGTGCATTGTTGAGGAAATTGTAACACTGAGTCTAGCCTGTGTGGGAGACCGCCATGATCAGTTACTAAAGTCTAAATAATGCATACTCTCCTGGACACTTGGAACCTGAAATAGAAAGTAGAACAGCAGTTGGTCACCAGAATCTAGGAGTAGGAGAACAAAGGGAAGGGGGGACCCTAGGAAAGGCTCTAACCTCATTTCTACTGAAATACTGTTGTAGACAGCAGGACTACTTTTTTTTAAATTAATATTTATTGTCCATAATGAGTTACATTATTTAGTGGGCAAACCATGCGTTGTTATCCCGACTTCCCCAATTCCCCCCCTCCCCATCCCTGATCAGTTGTATATTTACAACAGGACAGCTACAGTTAGCATAGTGGATATTTCACATTGCTAAGAGTAAATTGCAAATATCTCATCACAAAAAAATGAAGTGATGGATATGTTTCTTAACTTGATTTCCTCCTAGTGTGTGTCAACATTATGCCCTATAAGTATTCAATTATGATTTGTCAACTAAAATAATACTAGTTAAAATATGATGTGGGAGAGGTAGGTAGGTAGATAGATATACAGTAACAAACAGATTTACCTTGCCTGATGATCAGAATCACAGTGCTTTTAAAGAGTTTTAGTAAGGGAAGTAGTAACATGGTCAGATTTTCATTTTAGGCACAACTGTAGCCACCGTGTGGGAGACATATTTGAGAAGGCAGAGACCAGAGGTAGGGTATTGTTCAGGTGGTTATTTTCACACATGTCTAAACTGAGGCAAAGAATTAGAAACATAATAAGGAGAAATATTTAGGGTGTAAACTACTCCATTGAGACTTTATAATTTACTTTTGAGAGATGAGATTGTGATGGATGACTTAGCTTCACAGTTTGGGTCACTCATTGATGTTCATTACAATGAGGTCAGGAATATAGGAGGAAGAATAACCTTAGGGATGTAGGAAGAGGGGAATAGAGATACCAAAAAAATAAAAATAATAAAAAGAAATTTTAAAAAAGCTCAGTTTGAGTGGAGTATAACTTCTAGTAATTCTTGAGAAAAAATGCATAACAAGTATTTTCTATTTATAGCTGAAATGCAAGGCACATATAAGAATGTTATTATTCTACATGCACTGTTGTTATTGCCCGAGAGTCTGAGTAAGTGTAGAATTCTTGGTTGGAACTCATCAGCATCTGGAGCACATTGCTTTGTGATCTTGCAGCCAGTGTTTCTGTAGAGAATTCCAAAGCCATTTTGCTGCTTCATGACTTTTCCCCCTCAGGAAGCTTGTAGAATTTGTGTTAACCCATTTCACAAACACATTCCTTGTTATGGTCTGTTTCACTTGTTTTGGTGAGTGAATCCCAGAATCTGTATTGTTCTAGTCTGTACATTTTTTCTTGAGTTAGTTTGTTCCCTTCCATGTTCTCCATCCTCTTTCTTGAATTCATTACTCTGATGTGTTCTCCATCTTGGTAATTCTGTCATTTTAAGAATATTAAGTAGGGGTTGAAGAGATGGCCCAGTGGTTAAAGGCACTTGCTTGCAAAGCCTGACAGACTGGGTTCATTCATTTCTCTCTTTCTCTCTCTCTGTCTCTCAAATAAACACAATATTTTTAAAAAGGATCTTACGTAGACATAATCATCCAGTACGTGACTTTTAGAGAAAGGCTTTTATCTCCTGAGGGTAATCTTGAGATAGGTCCATGTTGGTTCTACTGCGTGCTTGTGCCTGCTTACTCATTCAGCTAGTGGAGGTCATTTGGGTTGCTTTCATTTGAGAGCTATTAGAAATAAAGATACTAATGTTGAAGCACAGCTGTTTGTGTGGATATTAATTTTCCTTTCTATGGGGTACTCAGGAAGGCGATGGCTAGGTTGTATAGTCAACATGTATTTGGTTTTATTAGGAAGTGCCATACAGTTTTCTAGCTGTATTACCTTACATTCCTATCAACAGTATATGAGAATCTTAGAGACATTTGATATTGTAGTGTTCTTTTATTTTAGCTGCTCTTATAGGTACATAGCACTATCTCATCGTGGTTTTAATTTGTATTTCCCTAATGGGCACCAAGGCTTTTCATGTATGCATTTTGTCATCCATAGATCCTTGTTAGTAAAATATCGTATTTTGCTGATTTGATTTAATATTTCACACTATAGTCTAGGAGGGCCTTGAACTTCTTACAGTATTCCTGCTCCAGCCTCCTGAGTGCTGGGATCACAGATGTGAACCTTTACTTCCTGTTGCCTACTTTAACAGTGGAGCTTTGGGTTTCCTTTTCGTTGCTATTGTTAGTAACTATTTAAATATTTACTGCAGAAGAGGTAGTAATTAAGATTTGTTCTTCCTTATTGCTTTTGTTTCTCCTGGAGTTTTTATCTGCCTTTATTAACTCTATACTTACTGTGAATAACAGAGGGTACATCTTTCTTTAGAATTGTTTCTACTTTTATAATACACTTTATGAATAGTGTAGAAAAATTTCCTACATCACTATCCCTATAATTTTTCCATGGTTACCATTTCCACAACTTTCTCAATACATTACATTGAGAAATTTGTATGTGGGGCAGGGAGAGACTCATATTGTAATTTTGTTTTACATAAATGTTATGTTGTGTGTATGGTGTTTTGACTTGATTTTTACCCCTTGCAATATGTCTTGAAGTTCAAGGTACCAACTAATTTCATTTGTGGTAAGGTCTGCTTTTCTAGTTTGCAGATAGCCACCCTCTCACAGTGTCCTCACAGTGGAGGTGAGGAGAAATGCAGTCATTGGTATCTCATAAGGACACTAATCCTATTGGATAAGGTGTAATGTTCTCGGATTTCTTTTAATTTCATTGCTGACTTATGTTTCTGAATAGGTTTGAAAGATGATTAAGATATTGAGAACTCTTTGTTCTGGGGAGAGGCCTCCTGGTAGTGAGCTACAGATGATATCTGCCGAGATGGGTGAGGGATCCTTGCCCAGTGGCACAGAGGGGAGAGTGATCTGGAGACCCAGTCCTTAGTCACCCGCTCCTCTTTTGTCCCCCCTCCTTTTTGCAGGTGGTGGGGGATGCCTTATTCCTCGGTTTGTGAAGAATTGTTCTTGGCTTTCCCTGGTGCTCTTAGTCCTCAGCCATTTTGAGTCCATCAAGTCATCTTCACTCGTTGATCTGCATTGAAACATGGCTTACTCCTATCGGCCACTTAATGACTGTGTTCCCCAGGATCCCACTTTCTCCATTAGTAGATTCTCTGTGGGCTCAGGCACTCGGGGACTCTGTTGCTGTTGCTTTTTTTCCTCTGCTTTGGGGGGTCTTTATCATTACAATATTCCATTTTAGTGAAGTCTTTTGGGAGGGAGTGAAATTAGATCCATTCATTCTGTTCTCTTTTCCCAGTAGCTTATCATCTGTAATTATTTTATTTACTTGTTTTTTGGCATACTTACAAGAACCTAAGATAGAGACCTCATCTGCATTGCCCCATTGTCTGGCACTAAATAGCAATTCCATAAATATTTTGTTGAATGAGTAAATTAATATATGTCAGAAGCTAAAGGGAGAAACCCAAGCTAAGATTTTACTATTTGGAAATTAGAAGCGTATAAAAGAAATTAAACCAAAGTGTTCAGCTCACAGAGAAGCTATTGATTGAGAAAGTGGAATCCTGGGGAACACAGTAATTAAGTGGCTGACAGGAATGAGCCTTGTATGGTCAGAGCACAAAAGGAGGGAGACAGCTCTGAAATCAATGGGGTAGAAACTGAAGAAGGCATGTTTACTTAAGTGTCACCTGGTCTAGAAAGATTAAGTAAATTTGTTTTTTTCTTTAATTTTATTTTTACTTTTTTATTTGCACCTGTGTGTGCAGGTAGCTTGGATTTTTTTTTTTTTAACCACTGCAAATGAATGCCCATCTGTGGGTGGCTGGGGAATTGAACCTAGGCAAGCAGGCTTTGTAAGCAAGAGCCTTTAACTACTGAGCCATCTCCCCAGCCCCTCAAGGAAATTTAAGGATGGAAAAGTATCCATCATATCCATCATTGGCAAGTGAGAGATCTCCAGGGTTGGGTCTAGTGGGGATAACATTGCAAAGAGTAGACTTTTGCCGCTGTGATTCTTAAGGAGCAACTGGAAAAGAATAGGGTGAGATGATGCTCAATTTATGCTGGCCTGTTGTGAATAATGCCTTTACTTAGTGGCATAACACAAGTCATCCTTTTGTAATTTCTCTCTGCTCAGCTAGGTGTTTCTCACAAACGCTCTCTTGGGGTTGTAGACTGATGGACTGAAGCTCAAGTTATCTCAAAAACTTCATTCACAGATGTGGCCATCAATGTTGCCTGGTGCCTGGAGCCAGTAGCCTTCTACAAATGGCCCTTTCCACGTGGTTTGACTTTTCTCACACTCGGTGACTGGGTTCCAATGGGGTGGGAACTGTATTTGTTTCCCATTGTAGTCCCAGAATCCCCAGATTCTGGAGAGGGAGCATGGGCCCCCCTCTCCATAGCAGAAGAGTGGAGATCATAGCGTAATGGGACGCTGTCTTGGCTGTGTTTTGAAAACTACAGTCTGCCAGAAGTAATCGCTGATGAGAAAGTAGGGGCTGCTGCAGATGTGATCCTGGGCCTAGGTTGGTAATTGCCTTTGATGTAGTTGGGCCAGATTAAAACTCTTGTTTGGCATTTTTGTTTCTAAGGCAGGGTCTCACTCTATACAGGCTGACCTGAACTCATTCTGTAGCCATAGGCTGGCCTTAAACTTGCAGTGATCCTCCTACCTCAGCCCCCAAGTGCTGAAATTAAAGGTGTGTGCCACCATACCTAGCCCAAACTCCCATTTTTTTTTAATTCCTCTTTGAAAGACCTATTTTACATGTAAAATTGTCTTAAGGCTGGTGCTCACCTCCTGTATATGTGGGCTCTCTCTGTGGAAGCATGAGCAGGTTCTGAACAAAGTGCATAATCAGTTTTGGTTATTTGTCACTTATGTTGCAGTTGGAATGCAAACATGGGAATCTATCTTGAGAGAGATGGAAGTCAAAAAACTCTTTCATATGAGTGATAGGTTATTCAGACAGTCTCACTTTAAAAAAATTTCCTTCAGAAAAGTCTTGGATTTTCTTCTTTTTTGGTGTTTTGCATACGTTTGTGTGTGTGTGTGTGTGTGTGTGTCTGTGTGTGTGTAGACCAGAGGTCAACATCAAGTATTTTCCTCAATCACTTTCCATCTTAATTTTTTGAGACAGTGTCTCTCACTGAACCTGGAGTTCATCTATTCACCTATATTAGCTAGCCAGCCCACCCCAGGGATCCTCCTGTCTCTGCCTCCCCAGTGCCGGGGTTACAGGTGTGTGCCATTACACCCAGCTTTTATGTGAGTGAGGGGATCAGATCCTCACCTTACTGACTGAGCCATCTCCCCAGTCTCTCATGTATCTTCTTTTCCAACATACAGACATTCACAAAGCCATGTCTTACTTTGCATAATCTGTCAGTATACAAATTAGTGATCTAAAATACTGTGGTGATTGCATGGCTCACAACTCAGTATTTTTAGTATGCTCTGTTGCTCTCAAGGCCTAGTCCTGACCCCTCCATCTACATTCACACTTTTCTACTTGGACCCTCCTTCTCTAAGTTCTGTCATGATAGCACAGGATTCCATATACTAATGTTTCTTACAGATTTGGGGTTACATACTCCTTTAAAAATTTGGTGAAAACCAAAGCTCCATGACAGAGAAAATGCACATATACACGGAATTTTTCTTACAGATCCTTGGGCCTATGAATGGAGCCTGTGTGAGGGCTCGGTGAGATAAAGTCGTAAAATGCTTAGCCAAATGTTAATGTGGAAGTGCTTAGTAAGTCTAAGTAGCAGTTGCCACCTTGTTTACCAGCCTCCTCCAGCAAATAAAAGCCAAATAGCTTTGCCATTATAAATCTTTCCTACTTGGAATACTTGTATCCTGCTTCATCTTGCTATCCAGTGCCCATTTTCCCATGCAGTCTCTCTCCTTACCCACCGAGGCATTAACTGCCTTTCCTCAGGCTCCTAGAGTCTCTGATGCTTGCTGCTCACATAGCTCCAGCACACACACTGCATTTTGCTCAGGTGTCTCATGTGGCTTGTTATGTTTGAGGCAGTGTCTTGAAAAGCTGCTCAGGCTGGCTGGAACCTAACAACACTCCCACTTAAGCCTCCAGAGTAGCTGGGCTACAGACACACACCACTATGTCTGGCTCCAAGTCCTTTGTTTTTAATATTTTTATTTGTAAGCAGAGAGAGGACAGAAGAGAATGGGTGTGCCAGGCCTCTAGCTTCTGCAAATGAACTCCAAACAACATGCACCACCTTGTGTGTCTGGTTTTTACATGGGTACTGGGGAATTGAACCCAGGCCGTTAGGCTTTGCAGGCAAGTGCCATAACCACTGAGAAATTTCTGCAGCCCTCAAGTCTTTATTTGGTAGGGACAAGGCCTTGGAGCAGGTACAGAGATATACAAGGTAGAGTCCCTGTTCCAGATGAGAAGTGAACGGTGCAAAGAGTGACAAAATCCAGCAGGGAAGAGATTTTCATCTGACTGGGTGTTGTAGTTACCTTCATGTTGCTGAGATGAAACTCCCCACCCAAAGCAGCTGATGGGAGGAAAGTTTTTTGATATTTTTAAAATTTGGCTTATATTCTCCAGGGGAAACTTTATGATGGCAGGGGACAGCATCTTAGAGAAGAGGCTGGACAACACCTCTGCCACAGCAGGTCAAAAACACTAATGTGAGAGTGAGCCAAACTCTCTAGCAAAGGGCAGCTGGCTATATCACCCCAACTCCTCCAGAAAGACTCCACCTCCCAAATCACCATCAGCTGGGAACCAAGCATTCAAAACACTTGAGTTTGGGAAACCACCACACTGTACTGAGACCTCCAGAGGTGGCTTTGTCTTGCATGTTGAGTACAGAGGTAAAGAGGATAGATAGGGAGGACATAATCTTTGACCCTCCCTATAGATATAATGTATTCTTCAAAGGATCTTTGACACACTTGTCCTGTAATAATCCATGAACACAAGTTTTCTCAACTTCTTGCCCTCTCCTGATGAACGTCATTGTAATTATGGAGTCTAAATTTTTGTTTTAAACATGTATCCAATGCTGTCCCTTTTACTGGGGGCTGGGCCCATTAGTCTATAAAAAATTCTCAGATCTCTGTTTTCCCCTCAGACACACACACACACACACACACACACACACACACACACACACACACATTATCCCTTGACAACTCTTGGAGGCAAACAAAAAAAAAAAATCTGTCTACTTACTATGGCTTCTTCTGCATCTCAGTCTTCATCTGGCCTTCAAAGTTGGGAATTTTCTTCTCAGTGGACACAGTTTCCTACAGTGGTTTTGGCTAGTTCCATGGCATCACATGTTGCCTTTATACTTATGACTACTAAATTTTATTTTTTACTTGCCCAGATCTCTCTCCTGATCACCACACTCATATAAGCCAGCTGGGAACTTCCATTTTGGGTAATCTACAAATATCTCTTACTTGATATGCCCCAAACTGCACATAGCATGTTTTTCCATGGAACTCCCTTTTGGAGGGCCATGGTGCAACTTTTGGAGGGCCATGGTGCAAATGGTGTTCTCTTTGCAGCAGCCCACGGCTATTCATACTGACCTTACACTTGAAGGATTCTTGGAACTTTCTTCCAAGAACGTTATTTCTGCTATCGCTTAAGACTGCCCATTCTCTTAGCACAATAGTCTCTAAACTGATTTTCGTGCTTTCTTTCTTTTTCTGTATGTTTATGTGTTTGTATACATGCATGTGTGGAGGTCAGAGGTTAAAGTTATGTGTCTTTCTTGGTTACTCTCCACTTTGTTTACTGAGACAGGGCCTCTCATTTAAACCCAGAGCTCACTGATCTAGCCAGCTAGCTTGTCCCAGGGATCCCCTTGTCTATCTTCTGAGCTTTGGGGTGGCTGCCAGGCCCACCAACATCCATCCAAACTCTGGTCTTCATGCTTGCATTGCAAACACTGTATCCACTGAGCTATCTCCCCTGCCCTTCCCATCTTGGTCAGGATCACATTCTCCATGACCTTTCTAAAACGGAAATAGAACCTCATCACTCCTCCCTGACCTCTAGTAATGCTCCATCGTCTCTAGGGTTTGTCAACCTCAGGACCAATGGCCTTTGGGCTCCTATGCCCTGTCGTTATAGGATATTCACCAGCATTCCTGGCCTCGACCCACACAATGCCAGCAATAGCCCCCACCTAGTTGTGATAACCCAAAATGTCTACAGACATTGACAAATGTCTCTGGGAGTACAGCTAGTAAAGTTGCACCTGTTTTCAATTCAGTGACCAAGAGGGTAAAATAGAAGCACCTTTGCTTATATTCAAGGCCCTTTGTGATCTGTTCTAGCTTCCCTCTCCAGGGTCATTTATCCCCTTCATTCCTCAGTGTCCCTCATTTTCCAGGTACCACTAGATTTCTTGAAGTCACCTACACTCTCTTTTTGGTCAGGACTTGTAGTTCCCACCCACTACTCTTTTCACTTTGATTCCTCTGTGGCCCCGAGAATTCAGCTCAGCAGACACCCTTAAACAGTTCTTCACCCTTCTTCTGGTCCAGGTGCCAATCTTCTATGCTCCCATCCCTGCTGCTCTCCACCCCTCATCCATCACGTGTATCCAGTCAGTGAGAACCATCGACAAGGACTGTTTCATACCTCTCTGGCCTCACACAGTGGCCTACTCCTAATAGGCCCTCTACTAATGTTGGTGGAATGAGAGAGGTTTTCAAACATGTCTTTGTAGAACGAGTGAATAGTCTTCCTTGAGAATGCTTTTTACCACAGTTCTTTCATTTTCCATCATTCCAGACTGCTTCTGTCATCAAAAGAAAGTCAGTTGGTCAGTATGTCAAGATGCAGGAGTTTTAAGGAAGAAAGTATGGCTCTTCCATAAAGCATACAGTGATCTGCTGGCTGTAGGTACATACAGCTTGACATTGTTTTGCTCCTAGAAAGGAAGAAATGGGACTGAAATGTGAACATGGAAAAGAAACACTCTATTTTCTTCTGCAGCATATGGATTTCTCATTAGTCCGTGTAAGGGAAAACCCGGGTGGGGAGGTCTCAGAGCTGCAGCTGTCCACACGTCCTCCCCTCATCATTCTGCCGTCACACCTGATCCCCAGAGACACCCTCACTTCTTAGCTGTTTGGCTTAGGTATGGACAAATCTCCCTGGTTCAGCAGAGACTAGTCTGGAATCTTTCAAAAGAAGCTTTGCTAGGAAACTAATGGAGAAAACAAAGCAAAAGAGAAAACAGGAAATAAGGTATAGAAATGATAAAAATACAGAGTACCAAAAAAAAAGTCCCTCCGCCTAAGATAACAAATGTAGTGTTTGTTTTCCTTGACTCGGTTTGTTGTGTGTCTAATTTTGTCATATTGTCTCCCTCTGGAGAACTCGATCCAAGTCTCCCTTGTTAGTGTGTGTTTGTGTGATTTCCTTCCGTAGACTCTCCTCAGTCTACATTCATCTAGGGAAGGAATTGGAATCAACAGTGTAGCCACTGCTCTTCTAGACAGCAGCTTCCTGACCATAATGAGAGACGAGCTTTCCGCCATTTTTCTGAGAATAAAACGGCTCAGTGCTTGCAAACACAGAGGACCGATGCTTAGCATTCATAATAAAGGTTTTACTTGCCTGGTGTGAAGTGAAAAACACAGACAACGTCATCGCCTTTTTAATAACACTAAAGAACTGACCTTTTTACCCGAGGGTTGGTTTTTTTTTTTTCACCTCTTCAGTCATTAAAATAGCAGATGGTGGGGCTGGGATTGTAACTCTGTGGTATAGAGTTCCTGCCTGCATGTGCGAGGTCCTGGGTTCCATCTTCAGCACTGAAAAAAATAGCAGATGGCCTATTTTTTGTAATTAAAAACAAATTTAATTCAAAAATAAATATACTTCATCCTAAAAGAAAAATAAAACCATAGGTGGTAGTTGTGACCTTTATTTTATAATATCTTAGGAAAAATAAAAAAGTTGGTAACTTTCTGTAGATGCCCCCAGTTTTTAAAAAGCCTTCTTGGTCTTCAAAATCCAAAACTTTGGCTAATAGGTATTTTGTAAGTCAGAAGTATCCCAGGTTATTCTTACTTGTTGTAGGTCATTTGAAAAGGTATTTTGATTTACAAGTGATTTCTTTCCCAACTGTGTGTACTTAACTGTTTTCAAAGACAAGTGATGCAGTTGTTGTAGGTTTGCTGTTCTCTCCTTAGGAAGCAGACAGCTGCCGAAGTTCAGTCCTAGGTCTGAATTCCAGTACATGCTCTTAACATGTAGTAGGTCCTGGGCAGATACAAAAAGGAATAAATTGTTCTAGGCAGACATCTGCCGAAAGTGGAGGGACATTAGGGGGACATTCCCCACAATTGCACTGTGGAAATGGGCAGAAGATAAACCTGGAAAGGTATTATTTAGTTTTAATTTCATATTCTACAACCATCTGTACTGACCACACGTTTTTCACACTTGCAGGCCAGAAAAAGGCCAAAGCAAGAAAGCTCTGTTTTTGTAATGTCTTTATTCTTCAGCTTTCCCTCCAGTCCCGGCTTTCACACTCACCACAGGAATTTAATGTGGGTAATGTCTTGTGCTAGGATTCAAAGAGTTAACCACAGAGCACAGCACAGGGCAGATCCACATAGACATTTTGCTGACCATAAGCTGACCCTGCACCCACAATGAGCCTCAGCTGCCACAGAGCAGACACCATGGCGGTGACATCTGTAGAGCCCCAGACTCAAGGAGGCAGGTGAGCCCTGTGGACAACATCTGGAGTATCTGGGTCCTGTTTTAGGGGAACAGTAGGAAAAATCTAGGAATGTTCATAGGAGATGCCCCTGAAGCCATCACATAAAGAATGGCATAAGAAAGAACCGGGTACAGGCCTTTCAGTATTCTAATGAAGTTCTAAAGCAGAGGTGGGTGAGTGGCTTACTCTGGGTTGCCAAAATGGACCAAAAGGAAACTGGAGGAAGATCAATGTTAACTCATTGGAAGGCAGTTTCTAAGGACTTTAAAAATATGAGAGAGAGAGAGAGAGAGAGAGAGAGAGAGAGAGAGAGAGAGAGAGAGAGAACCGTTGCCTCTTGCCACTGCAAATGAACTCCAGATGCATGGACCACTTAGTGTATGGCTTTATGTGGTTACTGGGGAATTGCCATCTCCCCTGCCCAGGACTTTCTTAATACTCTGAGGTTCTTTTCATAAAATTGTGAAGTTTTTTAGAGAAAGTAGGTAGCTACCTTTACTTGAATACTGAAGAATCTTGATGCAAGGAACATTGATTCTCTAGAATTTCATCCAGCCTGTTAGATAGAGTCTAAAATTTTAACATTTGTTCCATCTTTTAAATATCTCTTTCCTGACTTTGCTACTCGGTATCCTCATATTAATCCACTTAATCATGAATTTTCTTATTTTATAGTATCTGACCAGAAGGATACCACAGAACCCAAGGTATCAGCATGTCAAGTCAAGACTGGATACTGGTGAGTAAAGATTAGAAAATTAGAACTAAAAAAAATCCAATAGCTAATCATTGACAGGAAGTAGTCCATCAAACCTGGGATTAATCACAGCTAGAAGTTTCTCATTAGCTTTCCTAATGTCTTCCTGGCCTCAAGTTTATCTTTGAAGCTGTTTTTCAAATTAACGACAATATTTTGCATTCTTGTAATTTTACCTTGCCCATTGGAAATAATACAAATTGAGAAAATGAAATTCTAGAAATTGAAATTATTGTTCAGTAAATCGCAAGGCTGATTGTAATTAGTTATCAATAGGTCTGTTTTTGAACACCTTAAATATATTCCTTCAAACCGAAAGCAATCAATTATACATGTGCTTGTTTGTTCAATTTGGTGTTTGCAGAGGGCTGACTGACTACATGGGAAGGTGTGGAGTGTGGGAGATAGAAAGATGAGTGTGGATTGTGGCTTTTCCAATTAGAACTTAAATTCATGTGGAGGCAGACTGACTTGAATGAGTAACTAAAATACCAGACAAAATTTAATTAGTGCTGTAGTTAGGTGAAAGGCAGGTTTAAGATTGCCTTCTTGCTAATTTCCATGCTGTTCACATCTTGGTGTCGTGACAAGAACTGCTGCCCAGATCCCGGTGGATTTGCAGTCTTGTGAGGTTTGAGTTATTTGTTTGTTTATTCTTACAGCCTTTTAAAGCCTGGTGTGGAAAACCCACCTGGTTCAGATGGCTTTGCTAGGAGAATTGCCTTGTACTTCTGAATTTTCTACTAGTTCCTCAGGGCACCCAGGGAAAATAAGAGAGCGTCACCTTTGTTTGAATCAGCTTGTTCACGTCATCTTTTTCTTCCCTCAGACTCCTTCCTCTACAAGGCATTGTCTTCCATTATGAGTGTTTCCTCAAATACCACAGGCTCAAATGTTTTAAATGCACCATATTTGCAGATTTTTGGGGGTTCCTTTCTTTGAAACATTTCCCTGCCATATAGATAGTTAGTTACCCTTGCAAATATCCTATTTGATGGGCAGGTAAAGATAATCCTCATTGAGCCTCAGCACTGGGAGGCAGAGGCAGGAGTATCACTGTGAGTTCAAGGCCAGCCTGGGACTACAGAGTGAGTTCCAGGTCAGCCTGGGCTAGAGTGAGACCCCACCTCAAAACAAACAAACAAAAATATCATCACTGTTTTCCAGGAGGAAACTATGACCTGGAGGCTCTGTGATTTCCTTGGACTTAAGTAAAGGAGATAAAGCTCAGATGCTTTACAGGTGAGGAAGTCAGTACTGGAGAGTAGGTGCGCCACTGTACTCTTAGGTGGGATTTTCCCCAGCCTCTTTGTTCTGCCACAGATCTCTTCAACGCCTCCATCTGGACCCAGCTCTCCCTCAATTGCAACTTGGCCCATCCTTCTGAAATAAGTGATTCTGGGAATAAGGCACCTCAGTGAACAGAGCTATGTTCTTCCTGAGGAGTCTGTATACTATATTAAAGAATATAGTAAAGAAGTGTATTTCATTTAAAATATTTATACCACCTTAAAAATTTAAATTTTAAGTCCTTTAAATGGCTGGAGGTGTATAGCACAGTAGTGAAGTGTTTGCCAGTATTCTTGAGGCCTTGGGTTCAATTCCCTGTACCACAAAAAAAAAAAAAATTTAAGAGTTGAGTTTTATTTCAGACTTCTAGATTTATCTGTGCCTTCATAACTCTTTTCTTATGGAAATCAAATTTGAATTTGTGCTATCCCCTTCTGTGTCTTCAATCCATAACCAAACTTTGACTTAATCGTATCTAAAATTAATTTCAGTTTAATGATGAGATAGTATCTCTGTTTTCTTTTAATTTTTAATTTAATTTTTATTATTTTTGTTTTTCGAGGTAGAGTCTCACTCTAGCCCAAACTGACCTGGAACTCACTCTGTAGTCCCAGGCTGGGCTTGAACCTACTCCTGCCTCTACCTCCCAAGTGTGCACCACCACGCCCTGATCCCTGTTTTTTATAATACATATTAAATACCGTTGTCCTTTTATAAACTGAGAGTTTAAATAGTTTTAAATAATTTTTGTTAAACTTTTTATTTTGAGATGATTATAGATTCATACGTATTTTGTAAGCCATGAACTAAGGAGTCTGTCCTCTTTCCCTAGTTTCTCACAGTGATGACATCTTACAAACTGTCCTGTACTCTTCACCATCAGGCTGACATTGACAGGTGCAGTCACAGTGCAGGACACTCCACCGCCACAGAGTCCTTATGCTGTCCTGTGACAGCCATGCCCACTTCCCACTGCCATCCCTTTAATCTCCAGCACCTACTAATCTCTTCATTCTGTCATTTTGTATTTTTCACAAATGCTCCGTCTGTGGAGTTCTATAGATTGACATTCTGTCTCTCTCTATTGTGCGTGCATACACTCTTGAACACTGGAGATTAAACCCAGAGTCTTAAACATGCTAGGCAGGTTCTCTAACTGACCTCCAGTCTAGACAGGCATTTTTCATTCCGCATAATTCTCAGGAGCTTCATGCAGGTGGTTGCATATATCAGCACTTTGCTCCCTGTGTTACAGGTTAGCATCCCCTGTGATGGCTAGATTATAATGTAAATATTCACCTGTTGAAGGACATCTGTGTTGTTTTCACTTTGGGGCTATTACAAGTAAAAGTACTATAAGAATTTGTGTATAGATTTTGGTGTGAGCATAAATCTTCATTTCCCTGGCATAAATGCTCGGAAGTACAGTTGTTGGGCCATGCTGTACTTTGGTTATATTATAATAGTGTTTTATTTTGGGTTTTGTCTGTTTGTTGAGATAGGCTCTCCTGTAGTCCAGTCTGCCTTGAACACCCTGTGTAGCCAAGGCTGGCCTTGAATTCCTGATCTGATCCCCCTGCTTCCACCTCCCAGGCTCTAGGTTTACAGGGGTGGATAATATACCTTTTTTTTTTTTTAAAGAAACTGTCTAACTTTTCCAGAGTGGTCTAGTACCATTTTTTTTATTATTTTAATGTAATTTGATTTAACTTTTTCAGCATTTCCAGCACCATTCATTTCTTACAAAGGTTATGTTTCCTGCCTGGAATCGCACGTTTGTCTTTGTCAACAGTCAATAGAGTATACAAATGTGGGTCTATTTCTGAGTCTCTATTTTGTTCCCTTGATCTGTGTGTCTAGTCCTTTGCCAATATCATAGTCTTGATTAATGTAGCTACATCATAAACAAGATTCTTTACATTGGTGAGGCTGATTACTCCTACTTTAATTTTCCTTACAAAATTATTTTAGGCATTCTAATTCCACATAAATTTAGAATTGACTTATTTACATTTGCAAAAAATTACTATGATTTTTAATAGGAGTTGTTTATCTATTTAGAGAGAATTAATGTCTTTGCCATGTTAGAACGCTACTCTGTTTTCTACAGACTTGCCTATTCTGAACCTTCAGAAGAATGGCTTCATGCAGCATATAGCTCATTGTATCTGTCTTTGTCTACATGTCATGTTCTCAGGAGTCGTACTTCACTCCTTTATATTCTCAAGTAATATATGTCATACAGGTGTTCCATATTTTGTTTATTTATCTTCACATCAGTTGATGGACATTTGGATTATTTATACTTTCTGGCCATGGTGCTTCTAAGAACATCAGTGGTTACAAGTTTTTCTGTGAACATGTGTTTTCTGTTCTCTTGGGGATATATTCAGGAGTTGAATTGCTGTTCATGTGGGACCCTATATTTAATTTTTTGAGAAACCACCAAACTGTTTTCCAAAGCAGCCAAACCACTTTACAGTGCCATCAGCAGTGTAGAAGGGCTTTCCCCCACATCCTCACTAATGCTTGCTGTTGTCCATCATCTTGATTGCAGCTGTCATTGTGGCATGAAGTAGTGTCTCATTAGGGCTTTCATTTGTATGTTCCTAATGACTGATGAGGTTGAGCACCTTTTCTGTGTGCTTGTGGCATTTGGATATCTATGGAGAAATGCCTATTCCCATCATTTGCCCATTTAAAACTGGCTTATTTTTCTTCTTATTACTAGAGTTTTTTTTTTTTTTTTTTTTGGTTTTGTTTGTTTTTTCAAGGTAGGATCTCGCTCTAGCCCAAGCTGACCTGGAATTCACTCTGTAGTCTCAGGCTGGCCTCAAACTCACAGCGATCCTCCTACCTCTGCCTCCAGAGTGCTGGGATTAAAGGTGTGAGCCACCACACCCAGCTGCAAGAGTTCTTTCATTCATTCCGGATACTAGACTCTTGACAGAAATATGACTGTGAGTATTTTCTCCCATTCTGTGGGTTGTGCAGGGGTTTGTGGTAGTTAGCTGGAGGAGTAGAGAAAATTACACTACTCTGCTTTCCTAGAAGCAAGTCTCCCAAACTGGTTTTGTGATAGCTTTTTGAAGGGTCAGAGAGTGCCTCATTCCTGCAAGCTGCTGAAGTATTTTAAAGCCAGTGTGGGAGAGAAAACTTAGTGTTTAGTGTGTGTGTGTGTGTGTGTGTGTGTGTGTTTGTTTCACATTAAGAAATTAGTTAAATAGGAGAGAGGCCCTATTTTATTGTGCTTCCATGCATTTTTGTGACATACCTCTCTGAGTGTTTAGAGAAGTTTTCCACCTGGTGTGCAGCTCCTGTGGGTGATGTGCTAAGATGTGCAGCCTGTCAGTCTTTGGGGCCAGCAGGGCCTGGCTCAGCCCTCACCACATCATTCTGCACAGAGGTTATCACTGCCAGGAGGTGAAAAGTTGAGTCCTGGTTAAGAAAACACGAGAGGGATCTTAGAGACCAGGCTCCAGGGAGGAGTTTCCATGTGTGGAATGTTTAGAAGTTCTACAGCTAAAGCATGGAAGTAGGAAGAAGTAGAGGAATAAGTAAGCAATTCCCATTTCTAGGCTTTTCTGAACCTACTAAGCAATTCAGAGTTACTCCCAAGAAATCAAGAATTTCGTGCTATCTCCTGTCTTCACCTAGATTATCTTCTACCCAGTTCTTCAAAGTATCTTTCTACCAGGTAAAGATGATTTGTTTTGTTTCTGTACTTTGGACTTCTCACATAATTCTAAACACTGATGCATAGCTGTGAATGGACATCTCAGAATTATTTTTAATTTCCTATGTTTCTTTTGTCCATAGGAGCCCAAGTTTATCTTTACAGGTCCCAACACCCCCAGACTGTACCAGGAGTGGGTTTTGCTTATGGAGACAGCCCTGTCGGCATTTTGTTCAGTCATCACCTCCAGTGGGCTCTGTGGGTTTCTGTTCAGCAGCTCTGCAGGCATTATTAGAAGACACTTTCTAACCACGGGGCTCTTCCATTCTTGTTGGCCGTATTATCCTCTCACTTCGATCTCTAATTTCACATGCCTTTAGCTTTCCAAATTCTATAGCCTTTCTCCATTCAATCTTTGTAAAAGTCACCTTCTTTCTGTTCTATCTGTATGCCTAGTCATTTCCTTTTTTTCTTCTTCAGTCTGTACTTTTCCTGCATATTCGTTAATAGTTCTGATCTCAAGCACTCACACTCATTATAGGCTAGGTGCTCTTCATTTGTATTTGGGATTTAATTCTGTCTCTTACGTCAAAGGAAGAAGGTATGTGAAAGGCTTTTTACAAACCAGAAAGCACTATACACACGTATAACTTATTGAGGTTAACAAAGGACCACTGTGCCTCTTTACACGCTTTCTGCTCCTTCTGAGCCAAAGAACTTCTCCGTGGAGGAGGGAAATATTGAAGAAAAAATAAAGCCACGGAGCTGTCTCTTAGCAACTGAATTCGTGCCTTATAAATCTTACCTACTCCAGATGACTGCGCTCACAGTCGCTTTTGTTACATGCTCAGTACAAATAATGTTATTAAATTATAGGGGCACAATGGGAAAAATCAAAGGAATGCGTCACTCAGTTAATCGATTGTACTCTATCTTTGCACTGAACTATTGATATAGTTGAGTTGTTTCTTTCTCTTGATTCTAATTGTAAAACTCCTGCTGTATATCTTTCATTGCAGCTTCCGTCATAAACAAGGTAGAAGCTAACTAAATACTACCTTATGCATTTCTAGGTGGCCTGAATCAATGGATCATATGGATATTCTGTAACCTAATTGTATCTAAATCACTTGGCTCATAGTTTAAGAAAAAATGAGGCGTACAAAACTGAAGCCAAATTGGAATGTAATTATTTACATTAGAAAATAACTTACTATAAGGATTTTTTTAAATGGTAAGATTTTTGTTTCTACACTTCTGACTTATCATATTTCATTCAGCAAGTATTTTCTGTGTGTCTCATTCACTAGGCAATGGGATTGTGAGTGTGTTTGCACATGTGTATATGTACAGATGAAATAATCTAGGGTTTTCTGCCAAGTAAGGCAGATAAAACAGTCTAGTCTAGTGATGAATGCCTTATGAATGGCAAGCTGAGTGCTGTAGGAGTCAAGAGGAGGGAAAGGCCACTTCCTGCTGGGTGAGGGAACAGAATGATGTGTTAGAGAAGGAAGACTATCAGTTTGTCAGGTTTAGTAATGAAGGCAACCCTGAAGAGGGAGGCAAATTGTTGTTATCTTCCGGATTAGAGCGAGGTATAGAAATTAAGTGGAAAGCAATGGAGAGGCCCTGGGCCTTTTGTTTTTCTTTTCTTCTTAAAGAGTCTTATTTAAGAAAAGTTAGCAATAGTAAGTAATTTCAAGCATTTTAAACTACTTTCTAATGTAGTTACATATAGTCACATCAAGCATTTAGTTGACATATAACTAAATTAAGTATAATAAACTTCACTTTTCATGCTCACTCAAATAATATTTAGGGGCTTAAAGTAAGCCATCCTACTGTCTCATCTCTCCCATTGGAGTGATATGGAAATTGTCTATTTTTCTCCCTCATCCTTAGATAAGAACAAATGTCTATATTGAAAAGAGCTTTTTATTACCAGTGCTTTTAGATTTGTTCAAAATTTTGCCAAATATTTATATAACAGCAAAAGATTTTGTTTCTCTTTCTGCTTTCTCCTTTGGTAGGAGAAACAAATGCTAGGTGGGATAGCTTCCCTCAGAGCATCATTGTGGGAGTCTTCGGATAGAAAATGGAATGCTATGTTAGCACACTAAAATGATGATAATTAATAAAGAAATTAATTTAGACACTTTGTTAATAGAAACTGCTGTTGCTTGGAACTGTAATATTTTAATAATAAAGAAGATATAAATGAGGTTGGCGATGATTTCCATTCCTTGGGGAATTGATAGCATCAAATGGTCCTTCTCCCTCGTGTTTAAAGAAGTAACACTTCCTACAAATTTACCTCACAATGAACTGTGTTTTTGCAGTGGCTGTGTAGCTCAGGGTAGAGTCTTTGCCTAGTCTGCAGGAAACCTAGGGTTCAGTCTTCACAAATAACAAAACACAACTAGAAAAGCCAGGTGTTTTCGTGAGCCGCATTAAAACCTGGAGGTTTAGAATGCTAATCCTAGCTTAATTATTTATTTGCTGTGTCACTGGAGAACTTGGTAAGCCTTTTGTGTCTCAGTTTTCTGTCTAGACTACCTGAAGCTCCCCTAAACCCAAAGAAACTAGGCAAGTACCTTAACTACTGAGCCAACTCTCCAGTCCAACCCAAAGAAACTAATTGCTTCTTCAACATACAATGGGGGAGACTTGGGAACCTGCAATCAAAAATTATTCTGTCAAATAAGAAGCAGCCTGGAGAGATTGTTCAGTAGTTACAGCTACTTGCTTGCTAAGCCTGACAGCCCAGGTTCAATTCCCCAGTATCCATGTAAAGCCAGAAGCATAAAGTTGCACATGCATGTGGAGTTCCTTTGCAGTTGCAAAAGGCTTTGGTGCACCTATTCTCTCTCTCTCTCTCTCTCTCTCTCTCAAACAAAACTTTTTTTTAAAGATTGTGAAAAGCAGAACAGCATACTGACTCACCGTTTTCCTCCAAGCCTCTTATCTTGATCAGGCAAGCCCACCCCTGAGGTCAGCACTGCAACAGGGAAGAAGGACATGTGTTCAGGAAGACATTATTGCCCCTGCTTTGGAATTCCTTTATGGTCTCTGCTCTGGAATTCTTGGGTCAGTTGTGGTCTGAAGAGCCTAGAACAGATTGTATTTTTCTCATGACCAAATGGCTTGGTGGCTTAGGAATCTTCTGAAACAGTCAATGTCTTTTGAGGAGGTTCAGGGCTTCTGAGCAGCCCCGCCTGAATTGATCTGTCTTTGAGCTTCTGGAAGGACATGGTCTGGGTCTGCGAATACACTATGTTTTCCTTCCTAATCCTCATACAGAGTGAATATCCTAAGATGAAACAAATAAAAATAACAACAAAAAGATCAAAGCAAAAACCTGAAACAGTAGATTTTTATTTATGAATTTGTAGTAAATTTTGAATAATAACGAAGTAAGGTGTTTTCTTTGAAAGTATATCTTGAGGTTCGGAGCAAGGATTTTTTTTTTTCTCTGCTTCTGACCAAACCTGAAGAAAAATTTAGAATTTCAAGCATCAATCAGTTAATGCCATTAATTGGAAGCATTTTTATATGAAATTGAGTAGAGCCTAACTAGATCTTCTCAAAGCTTAAAAAGGTTAGAAGTACAATTTTAGAAATGAGACATTATTTTTTATTAATTATTTGTAAGCAGAGAGACAGAGAGAAAATGAATGGGCATGCCAGGGCCTCTAGCCAATGCAAACAAACTCCAGATGCAAGCACCACTGTGTGCATCTGGCTTTACATGGGTACTGGGAAATCATAACTGGATCTTTAGGCTTTGCAGACAAGTGCCTTAACCTCCAAGCCATCTCTCCAGCCTGAGAAATTATTTTTGAATGTTTTCCAATTTCATACTTTAAGTGCCAGATAAGAGCTTGCTCTGGGGGCTGGGGAGGTGACCCAGTCAGTCAAGTGCTTGCCTCCCAAGCAGAAGGACCTGAGTTTGATTCCCAGAATCTATAATAAAAATCTGGGCATGGTAGCTGGAGCATGGTGGCCCATGTCTTTAATCCCAGCACTCGGGAAACAGAGGTGGGAGGATCACTGTGAGTTCCAGGTCAGCCTGGGCTAGGATGAGACCCTGCCTCGAAAAGGCCAAGGGGGTGGGGGGAAAGGCTGGGCATAGTGGCATATATCTGTAACCCCAGAACCTCAAAAAAGAAGTAATGGTGTACCTGAGAAATAAGTCTCAGAACTATCATCTGACTACGCATACATACTTTCTATGTTACATCAAATCACAGCATACCCCTTAAAAATAATAAACCTATCTCAAGAGCTAAAATTTAACTCATTTGGAAACCAGAATGATGGATCCATTTCAAAGTAGGGAAGCTCTCCAAACCACATTGGCTAGAACCTAGTATCATAGAACCAGACCATAAAACACACAGGCTGGGTAATCTCCACAATGGTCGGAATCTGTTGTTATTTCTCAGTACATCAAGTCCATGGTGAATCCTAAGGTCCAAATTGTGTCCTCTAGTTCAGGCTGCAGCATCAGCATGAAGAATGGAATGTCAAGTTAATGAAGGAGGGGACCACAAACACATAGCAGAGAGGAAAGGGTCGCTCGGGTAGCCACAAAGGCATATTTTAGACATCCAGAGAATATTGCTTCTTTTTTTATCCTCTCCTTGAAGAGTATGGGGGACATAAAGAGGAGAAAATCTAAATTCACAAAGGGAAAAAAAAAAGAGCATGTACAAGGTACAAATAAATGATTATCTGTATGCCCGAGAATGGTTTGGGGAGCAACACACGCCAGCTTGAACACAGGAGATCAGAGCACTTCACTTGCTTCTGATTCTTTAAATGATGCTGTAATGCAAAGACTTTACCATGTGTGGCTAATTTACCTATTGTCCAGTATTCCACAGGAACAGGCTAGGAAAGCATAAGGGGTGCTTGTTCTTCATTCGACTTCCACAGTAGAACTCCTAGCAGTTAAAGGTTATCTAAAACATGTCTTTTTCTTTCTAGGTAACAGTATGACAAAATACATTGAGAAGCTAGAAGAGATCAAAAAAAGTGAGTAACACGATTGATGGCTTAGGACAAATGAGCTCTGTTGTACTTTGTAAGGTGGTTATCAGCTAACCACCACATTGTACAGCTGGCATGTGGGGAAAGCTGCAGGGGTCAGGTGGGCTGGCAGGTTCTTGGATATGGGAGATACAGGGTACACCTCTGGTCAGTGTCTGTCTGGCTTGTATTCTATAGAGGATTTGCATGTTGAAATGTGGATTGAGTTCTACTGAAGGAACCACAACTCTAGCTTCTGGGTTTGGTTTTACTGCAGTGTTCATGGCCTTTCTTAGGGGCTTCATCTCTTCTTCCTGTTGGTCTGTAACTGACATAGGGTGATAATATCTTTCCTCAAAATATTCTTATGAGTATGAATTGGACAGCACTCAGGAAAGACTGAAAGGTGTGAGAAAGAAAATGTGTTCGTAGTGTTCTCCTTTATCCATTCATTACCGTCTGTTTTAATTAAAAATCATCTTTGGTGAACATCCTTTTAAAAACCTAATCTTCTGCTGAGATATCTTACTAATTACTGAAGACATTGTCCCTGCACACAATCGTAATTTTCCAAGCTGTATCCAAAACCAATATAAAATGTACACAATGAAGCCAGAATGAAAGAAGACATAGAAACGTCTATTTTCTCAGCTGGATTTGCCATACCTTAAGCAGGAGAGCCCAGAGCCAGGGTAATATTTAGCAAAGGGTAGAGAAGAGGTATTCAGATCCTGGTTAAGAATTCTGGTAATGCACATTTCTTGAGAGAAAATTATAATTCTAGAATACATGAGGACTTGTTTTAATTTTTGGTGTTTTTTTTTTTGACACAACACGCCTTTTAAATTAAAGTGATAATGTTTCTTTTGATTTACTGCAGTGCATAGAAACCCCAGGCAGTGATGTGAACTAGGAAACAGGCTTCTGCTGGCAGCTAGCTGAACAGTGCTACAGATGGAGATATATATATATATATATATATATATATATATATATATATATATATATACACACACACAAGATCCTTCTTTTATGTATTTGCATTATTATATAAGTATATAGACCTTAAATATTACATAAAATATGCTAAATTTCCAAACTATGAAAAAAAAAACCTGCCTACTCACCTATACACTTCATTGCCGTCATCCTCAGTGGATCTCAGGCAGGCAGCATCCAGCCAGCCTGCTGTTTGGCTTTGTGGTCTCTTTCGATTTTCTTCCATTTGAAGCTAAATGTGAGCTCACATGTCCTCACCAGAAATTTGTCCCATTAAAAAAAAAAAGTGTCCCATTCTTCCCAGATTGGCTAAACCCTGCTTCAAAACATTTTTTAAAAGTACAGTGTGGTTTCTTGAATATCTGAATCTTATATGGAGATTATCTCCCCAAAGAAATGCTTTTGGAATAGAGTACTTGACAGTGAGCTCTCCCTTCCTTCTGTAGGGTTGGTGGTCTTCCGTTAGGAAGGCAAGGGCTTCTCACCTTTATCCCCTCCGAGTGCTCATTCTGACAGAAATCCTGTAGATTCGGGCTTGACATCTATGTTTAAGAAACTGTTTCCTTTCCTCACTTTGTTGCCAGTGTTCTCAGAAGGGAGGAGAACACTGCCTTGTTTCTGGACACCCTAGATCCTGCTTTGTGCCTGCCTTACCTCAGATGCCACGTCTGTCTGTCTGTGAGATCACAAACCTTGTTCTGTTACTTCCTCTGATTTGTTTTCTACTTTGAGTCCAACTTCCTTTTCATTGCTAAGAACACATTTTAACAGAACCCTGAAAATGTAGAAATCCTTTGTAATCTGAACATTCAGCTGTACCTGGGGAAAACAGATGCCCTGCATCTATTGACTATGTACAAAGCCCATTCTTGGTGCTCATGGTTAGATGACACTAGTTGTGCCCAGTGTGGAGCATCCTAGATAGTCAAGTCTCTGTTCTTCCAGTAACTCGAGAGAGGCCAACTCAGACTCTGAACTTAATGGGGAAGCAAACTTAGATAGTGGATCTAAGCTGGGCTGATCTGTCTCCTACAGAGTTCCAGAGAAACCCAGGTAGCAGAGCTCCATTCTTAAAGCTCTGTTCGCTCTTGTGAGGACAGACTGACAGAGCTGTCTAAGTCATCCTTTTTATAAAATTTAAAACTTCGTGTAAGACATTTAGTTTGATCTTTTATCTCTGAGTAATAATGTCAGAAAGTCCAACTGAAGGCTGCCCTTCTAAACCAGAACCAGGTATGTAGCATCCAGGCTCCAGTGCACAGGGGGCACTAAGGGCTTATGTAGAAGACAGGAGATGCCAGGCCACAGGCCACAATAGCAAAGCCTGGGCTTTGTGTAAAAATCTCTGTTTGGCTAAAGGGGGTTTTAATGTATACATTTTATACTTATTAGAGGTAGTTCAAACTCTGTAACTATACCAAAAGAAAGATCAGTGGATAAATGTCAAAATACAAATGCCTTGAAAGCTATTAGGTTTTTTCCATTAGCTAATTTATTGCTATTTCGATTTATAAAAGTGAATTTTGGTGGGCAAGTTGGTGGTAATTGAGGGGAATGTTGTAGCTATTCTCTTGTTCTTTTTGAAGACTGCTCAGCCTGTTTGGATCTGCATCCTGGCAGGTTTATTACCTTGTATCCAGAAGAAGCTGATAAGAATTTCTAGAAATAATAGTCTACTTGCCAAATTGCTCTCTTTAAGACATTTTAAAAGGGTTTTCATTCCCTGCAAGAAAGAGTCTTAATAGATTTAATAGAAGGTTAGTTTTTAAGGTAGAGTATCATTTCCTGACTCTTAATTATTAAAATATTTGGTAAACCAAGCTTGCATTAGCCTTCAACATAACCATCCGGTCTGTGCTGGGTTTTTGGAGAATTCATGGAACTGATTAGTAACACCAGGTAAATAATTTTAAATACCTTTAATCCTTTCCTTTGTTGCTAGGAGTCTTGGTTTATGAGACATTTATTCTGTGAAGGCCAGAGCAATTATCCAGCTAACCTTTAGTAATTCTGAAATAATGAGGCAGTGTTTAAGGAGTTCTGAGTGCCAGCATAAAAGTTGTAAAGAGGAAGGAAGGATAAAGGTGAAGTTCAACACTGAAATCTTTTAAATTAGTCATGTTCAGAAAACTTTAAGGAAGCTAACTTCTAGTAAGACTTTATCAGACCAATACTGGAAAAGCGAGATTGGCTCAGTTTGTGATAATTGCTCAGCGTGATATCAAGAGTCTTGTGTTTTGTTTAGCTCAGGCTGGCCTCGAACTAAGTGCTGGGCTTGCAGGGTAATGTGAAGAATTATTACCACACTGTAGAAGTGCTGCCATCTGAGTTACATTTCACAACTATAATGATAACGTTGAGTGGCTCTTGATTGTTCAAGTTGGTTTTTATTTTATTTTTAAATTTTTATTTATTAGAGAGAGAAGGAGAAAGAGGGGGAGAAGAGAAAGAGAGAATATGGGCACATCAGGGCCTTTTGCCACTGCAAAGGAATTACTGATGCACCACTTTGTGCATCTGGCTTTACGTGGGTACTGGGGAATCGAACCTGGGCTGTCAGACTTTGCAAGCAAGCACCTTTAATCACTGAGCCATCTCCCTAGTCTTTTGTTTTGTTTTGTTTTGTTTTTGTTTTTCAAGGTAGGGTCTTACTCTAGCCCAGGCTGACCTGTAATTCACTATGTAGTCTCGGTGGTCTTGAACTCTCAGCCATCCACCTACCTCTGCCTCCCGAGTGGTGGGATTAAAGGCATGCAACACCACTCCCAGTTTATTTTATTTTAAATTTTGGTAAAAACCCAAAATGTAATTTACCATCTGAGGCATTTTTATGTGGACAGTTGCTTCAGTGTTAAGTATATTCTCATTGTTGTGTTACAGATTGACAGAACTTTTTTTTTCATGCAAAACTCAATTGGATGCCTTGTTTAAGAGAAACTGGGGAGATTATCTGGACCAGTGGTCCAGTGGTGACTTCACATCCAGCACACACACAAGTGATATCTGATGGCTCTAGCATGGTTTGTAACCTCAGGAAAATCCAGGCTTTCTTCTGAAGTCAAGAGTCAGAATAGCAGTTTACCAGTTGTTTGGCCCGAGGCAGCTCAGCTTCTCTGGGTCTACGTCACCATTTGTGAAATGTATATGATTTCTTGCTTTGTTCTGAAAAGGATTTGAGGCAGCTGACAAAAACGCACACCACACAGTATGGCCATCATAGAGCCAGCATAGTAACAAGGCAAGCTTCCAGGTGGTCAAAGCAAAGGAGGACCCACCTCCTTGTGAGCACATCCTGACGATCAGGTAAAATCACACAGAAAAGCACACTCATGACTTGAGATGCCATAGAACTTGAGAACCAGTAAAAATTCATAGGTCTAAGAAAGCAAAATAAATCCAGGTAAATATCTTATTCTGCTTTTCAGATTACAGATACAAAAAAGATGAGCTTTTCAAGAGACTAAAAGTTACCACTTTTGCCCAGCTGGTAAGTTGATTATCTTCCTATGGGAATAAAGAGGCTGCAGCTCCCGTGAGCATTTCTAGTGCAGCTCTAGGGGCCGTTTGCAAGGTTGTCTGATTCTCCCTCGTTCACCTGGGAGAGAGGACGACAGGGATGGTGCCAACATTTCTCTTCATGAAGGGTTCAGTAAATAAATAACTATGTTCTAATTTTGATTGTCAAATTTATGGTTTAGGGTTTCTTTTACTTTGTATATTTAACTTAATATTTAAAATCTAGAATTCAGATTCAAGATTTTTATATGGAAAATGAGTGATTGTTCCCTCTATAATTGAGTTCCTTTCCAAATTGTTCTCCTGTGAATTATTTTGGGTAAGATCTTTTCTTCTTTCCTTTGAAAATAATGGACAGGATGGGTCTCTAAGCACTGGATAGAAGGTGCGTTGCTGTGACTCAAGTTGGATGTGGGACCTTATGAAAATTGCTTCAAAAATAAACACTATATTAAGCCAGGTGTGGTAGCTCACTCCTATAATCCTAGCACTTGGGAGGCTGAGGTAGGGGAACTGCCCTGAGTTCAAGGTCAGCCTGAGCTACTAGTGAGTTCCACATCAGCCTGGGATAGAGTGAGACCCTGCCTCCAAAAAAACCAACAAAAAACAATGTATTAAGGTAGTATAAAGTTCCATAATCAGCATATTCATAGTTGTGTTTACTTTCACCACTGTATGGAGAACTATTAATACCATTCTATGTTAGGATATATTGGTATTGCATTTTTAAGAAATAGTATGTTACACTGAGATCAGAATCTATACAGATATAGTTTTAAACTCTTATGTTTCTTATCTTAAATCTTAAATTATCTTTTTGGTCTTTTAAGTTTATGATGTAATGTTTTGTTTATTTACTTATTTATTTATTTAGTGGTGTTGGGAGTTGCATGTAATGTTTTAAATGAATCTTTTCTTCTGTGACATTCATCTGCAGAAGTGCAGGGGCCTGAAATTCAGTCTCCAGTCAGGACACTGACAGCTTCTTCAAACAAGAGAGCTTTGATGTTTGATGTTTCCTGGTCTTTTGTAAAAAACAGAATTGCCTGTGTTTAAAAACAAAAACATACACACATCTACACATGTCATTCTTTTTCTATCAGGTCATCCAAGTTGCTTCTCTGTCTGATCAAACACTGGAAGTGACAGCTGAGGAGATTCAAAGGCTTGAAGGTAATGAGACTTGAGGATATAGGAAAATAACAGATCACCCATTCGCCTGAAATACTCACCCCCTGCATTCCTTGGTGTGTTTACAAGGACTTGGGGCTTTGATGTATCTATTTGTAATTAGATAGGCACTCTCAGAGAAACCCTGTCTGGTGCTTTAATTGTTAATTCTTGTTTCTTTTAAAAAAAATCACCTGGCTTTTTGGCTGTGACACATAGAGCTTTGATGCTTTAAATATGTTCATACTATTTATTTTTTCCAATGAATACTTTTAGTGTCTTCTGCATACATACCGGTTGCAGAATTCAGTGCTAAGAGGCTACAAAGGTAAACAAATAGTGTATGTGGAATTTGTAGTTACCTGTGTACACATGCAAATGTGTCCATGTATTGGGCAAGAATGATACAATGCCACAAAGTCACTTAATGTGGCAGACTTTACTATGAAGGCAACCATCATCTGTTGAGTATGCGTTACTAGGTATTCGTGTGTGTGTGTGTGTGTGTGTGTGTGTGTGTGTGTGTGTGTGTGTGTGTTCCTCAAAAGCTAGAAGGCAGTGCATTCACAGACGAGAAGCCTGAGCATCAGAAGTTAAGCCACCTGGTCCAGGTAGTACAGCTAATATGGAATGGACCTGGGACACTCATCTAAGGTCTCCAGTAGAAACTAGTATCTTCTCACTGTATTATCAAGGGATTCTGGAAAGTTCCTTTGGAGAGACAGGGAATGCTATGGGAGTTCTAAGGAAGGAAAGCTATTTTACTGTTAGAAGATTGAAACAGGCTTCCTCAAGGCATTTGAACTGGACCTCAAAGGGATGCAAGTACATATTGCAAGCTGAGGAGCAGTCTGAGAAAGGATGGGGGGACACATGTGTTTTGGTCAAACTGGTAATCCAGTCCGGCTGTGGTCTTAAGGGAGGAATAGGCACTGGGTGAGAGATAAGGCTAGTAAGATAAGCAGGCTCCAGATTTCCTTGCTTAAATACCAAGTAGAAAATAAAACCTCTAAAGTTGTACTCTCATGAAAAGAATACACAGACTTCGGGTTCTGATTTTATCCTGAAGTACCCAGCAATCAATGCATGCCTGTTTACTGGAGAGGAATGTGTTGTTAAGGTTGATGTAGGTCAGGAATTTGACTTCTGATTTCAAGACAAGTTTCTCAGGAAGTCTGAACATTGGTTTTGTGCAACTCAACTGTCATTTCATTGGGCTGGTTTTTGTTAGGGAGGATAAAGAGAATCTGAAAGCGACAGGAATTTATCTTTGACAGATGCGTCTCACACAGCAGAGAAATAAGGGCTCTTTGTAACCGAGATAATTGAGTCTCCTCATACAAGTACTCCCAATTTTAACCGGGTTATATAAGCACCTAGATTTGGTCCTTTAATTCATTGTTGAGCTTGCAGCCCCAGAACATATGGGCACATGCAATTTTCTCTTCTGAGATAAATTTGCACAGCAAAATAGGCTCTTGTAAAGTAGAACACAATAATGTGGGAGTAATATTAGTGTTTTTCTAGTGCTCTACCCAGATAATAACTCACTCAGAAGCTCCTGTAACACAGATTGTCTCTGTATGTGTATTGGTTATCTTTGAAGAATGCAAAAAATCTCCTTTTACAATACTTAATGCTTTTTCCTGACTGAAAGTATATTTCCAGTAAATTGAGAAAATGATAAAAAATGCATAAAGAAGAAAATTACAATACATAATAATCATTTTTACATTTTGGTTCATTTTCCTGTGTTTCCCACCTTACCCTGATCAAATGCCTACTTTCAAAAAAAATTTTTAAAAAATAAAAATAAACCAAACGCCTACTTTTGGCATATAGCTTTGTTTTATGCTGCATTAAATTACTGTTTTTTCATGCATTCTTTCCCAAGTCATTAAATAGACTTCAAGAGCATGGCTGTAAAGAATTTGTTGTCATATGTCTGTCTGTGGGATATGTCATAGTTTAATTATTCTCTTCTTCAGCATAGCAGTTTTTTTCCTGATTTGTCACTTTAATAAACTAATGTTACACAATCTATATGGAGATGCTCAAGTGATTCTCATTCCTTGTAGATAAATCACTGCACCTGTGCAAAGGTGCAACTGTTACCACACTGTCTCCTGTGAGGCTGCAACCTGGTTGCATTCCTGCCAGGAATAAATAGCATTTCTGTTTCTCCTCATGCTAACCAGTGCTGAGTAATTTTTTTTAAATTGCTAATTTAAGGATGAAAAATAGTATCAAATAGTTTTATTTTTAATTTCTTTGATAATGAAATTGATCTGTGTGTACGTGTGTGCATGCACATTCATTTGCTGGTTCTCTATATTATGTATTTCTTTTTTTAGGATTCTATTTTCATTTTCCCAATTTTTTTTAGCAAGACTTTTTTTTCTTATTGATTTGAAAGAGCTCTGAATATTGATATTTATACAATGGAAAGCAACATAACATTAAAATTGATGAGAAAAATCTTTGATTATTTGTAACAATTTTAAAAACTGTTTTAAAGCAACAGTGAGACAGACAAAAGCCCAAAGTGTAGAATAATGTGAATAGAATTCTCCTGGATAAGTAAAAAGGAGATGAAGTGAAATATATGCCAGGGTTAGTAGTTGTTTTCTTTCTAGGAGACATAAATACAGGAGGTGTTTCCCTTGGGGAAGGACGCCTGAGGGCCTGCAGGTCCAGAATTGAAAGAAGCCATCTTTTTCATATTAACAATTTATTTTGTTTACCTTTCTACATTGTGTGTGTGCGAGTGATAGGCCTCAATATGTAGCCCTAAACTGACCTCAAACTCTTGTAGTTCCAGCCTCCTGAGTGCTGAGATTAAAGACATGGACCACCATGCCCAGCTCAACAACTTGTTTCTTAAGGGTTAGCTGTGATGTGGAATTTGAAGCTGTATCAACAAACTTTTTAATGCTCTGCCACATTACAATCCATTGGTTTGTCTTACACCTTAAATGAATCTGTTTATATCATGCATTGCTTATGTAGAAAACATTATTTCACTGAGTTTGGAGTTCAGAAACATCTCCAAGTACAGGAAAGCAGCTCCTCAGACTTCAGCTCCTGACATCAGAGACTCCACAATTCTGATTTCTGCTTAAAATTTTAGTCAACAACTAATACCATCATCTGTTTTCCTTAAAATGACAAGTTCTCCTAATTCATTTTAGAGGAAATGTCTGCCAAACACACAAGTCTAAGGAACCAGTGTTTCTGTCCATTTTTCTGGCCAAGAAAAGATGCCTACGGCTGGCTCGGCTCCAGCCCAGCAATCATTCTAATACTTCCCTTGAGATTTCAGTAGTGCTGGACTTTGTAGCCAGCTCAGCAGTAAGTGGATCCCAGTTCATCCCACAGAGTCTTCAGAAGGCATGGACTCACTTCAAGGTGGATCTCACTCTACAGTCGAGGCTGGCCTGGAACTTACTGTATAGTGCAGGCTGACCTTGAACTTATGTCAGTCCTCCTTCCTCAGCCTCCCAAATGCTGAGATTATAGGTATGAACAACCATGCCCAGCTCAAGGTGAGATTTAATAAAAATATGAATCATTGTTTTATCAGGGACAGGTTTTAGTGTGACTGCCATGTTTATTTACTGAGAGAGCATGCCTGACGGGAAAAAATATGATGCTAATAAATTCAGTGCCACTGCCTTGATGCTTATCAAGGTACTAGCAATTTCCACATTGTTTCTTTGTACCACCAGGGAGAAAATGATAACATCTAAAAACTAGTTTTCACTTTGCAGACCCCATAAAAAGATCTTGGGGAATTTCTGGAGTCTGCTTCACTGTGTTTTGAAAACCTATATATTAGAACTTTTAGAATAATTTAGTAATAGTGGTAAGAGTTTTTTTTACTTCATATTAATAGAACTACCTAATAAGTAAATATAAGCCTGAGGTTCTGTTTAATTATTTCTTCATTTGCATTTTAGACAATGATTCTGCAACATTAGAACCTGACACTGAAGTCACTGGCAGAACCAACGGGAAAGGAAGCCCCAGGGAGCAGTCCCCCAGCCCCGTCCAGTTCATCAACAGTACAGGAGCAGGAGACTCCAGCCGCTCCACCCTCCAGAGGTACTGGACTAGTCCATGTTGGCACTGCGTTTGATACCACACTCCTCGAGTGACCCTTGCAGTGGTGTCATTACATTTTAATCTCAGCCCTTCTCCTTCTCTTTTCTCTCTCAATGCCACCTCCCAAGTGTTTGCACCTCTTCCTGGGTTAACTGCAAGAGAGGATTCATCTTCTCCCCTCAGTTCCGTTCTCCTCAGCCCTTCTACGTGTAGGATTGTTTTTAGGACCTAGCTTTTACAAGTACCTTTTTTTTTCATTCTGAGTATGAATTTTGCCCTCTTTTCTGTCTGTTGCAATTTACAATTTTCCCGACTAGAGTGAAGCACAGGGTCATACAGAGTGCTCCTATATGGAACAGGTGCCAGGGAGCCTGAAGCAGCCCTGGGTATTGGTTCTAAAAGTGCACAAACTGGCCCTTCATATTCCAAGGATTTTATCCCATAAAGCACTGTATTTTTAAAATATTTTATTTATTATTTAAGAGAGAGAAAGAGGCAGAGAGAGAGAGAGAGAGAGAGAGAGAGAGAGAATGGGCATACATACCAGGGCTCCTGCCACTTCAAACACCAGACATATGTGCCACTTTGCAAATCTGGCTTTATGTTGGTACTAGGGAATTGAACCCCTGCCATCAGGCTTTGCAAGCAAGCACCTTTAACCACTGAGCCACCTCTCCAGCCCCCACACAACACTTTCTCATAAATATCAACTGTTGATTATAAGGCTGGGGATGGTGATCAACATATATCCATCCCTTCTAGTATGAAGCACTTGTACTACAGATAAGAGGTTCTCCTAACCTAAAGAATACCTATCCTTTCTGGCACTATTTATTATTTTCATAGCTATTGTTATGAAAGGACTATATGGAAATTCCTTCAAGAAGAGATAAACGAACAACTTCCACTGAAGGTTCAGTTTTATATCCAACAGATTTTCTTCTATTTGGTTAAAAAAATGTGCTGTATGGTGTGCAGTCAAAGTGCTTGCTGGATTTAATGCAGAATTTGATGTGCTGTAATGAGAGAGGAAATATGCCGATCCTAATTCCTAGTTTAGCATAGATCTCAATATTTCCTGGGTAAATAACCTTCTCCTTGTTTAATTACAGATACTTTATTACTTGCCAGTTTGTTCACAACACCTGGTCTTCTCAGTCCTTTGATGTCTTCAACACATTTTTCCTATAATATTAGGATGGCAACTAATGTTTAATGACCTTAGAAACAGAACTGTCAGTGATAAAATCCCTTATTTTAATCCCAGCCCATCCTGTCTCATTATCTGAATGCCACTAACTGTAAAAGCCTCTTCTAGCTCATCATCATACTGTGCAAATTGGAAGAAAGTACAGATAACTGTTGAAAATAAGGTTCAGTATCCACATTGGATAGGTCATGTGTAAGTGCAGTCACGCACCACTTAGTGACAGACATTCTGAGAAATGTGTCATCAGGTGATTTGTCATGGTAGGCGCATCAGAGTGCACGTCCACAAACTAAGATGACTACAGCATCACCAGGTAATATCACCATTTGAAATTGTCATTATATACGCACATCATTTGTGACTGGCATGCCATTATATGGCGCATGATTATATGAAATACATAGACATTATTTTCACTTTATATTTAATATACATAGAAACTCCTTTTATTCCTATTGGCCTTATTCTTTGCTCCTTCATTTTGTGTTCTCATACCCTTAAAATCCTGTTGGGTTAATAATTCCCCTCTGTCTTTCTCTGAAGGCTGCCCTTGTTGCTTGAGGCAGCATGTAACCCATTGGCCCTGTAAAATAACCTGTCATGCTTTGTTTAAAGGTAAGTGTGGACACATAGATCCCCTCTTGGAATCCAGTATGATAGACCAGGAATCTATAGGATCCTACTTTTGGAAACAATCCTAAAGCACTCTACTCTTCCTTTTCTTTTGAAAAGCCAAGGAACCCTCGCGTCACCGTCCTGAAGGGATGCATCAACCCCTGACTGCTTTCTACTGACCTACTTCCTCCACTTTCAGTGTCATCAGCGGCGTTGGAGAACTGGATGTAGACAAAGGGCTAGTGAAGAAAGAAGAGCCCAGCACAAAAGACAAACCTTACCCTGACTGCCCCTTCCTGTTGCTAGATGTGCGTGATAGAGATTCCTACCAGCAATGCCACATTGTCGGAGGTGAGATGGAGAGGGCTTTAGAGCAGAGCTTGTTCCACATCTGTGCTTGCTGGATACATCACGAACGTGCTTTGAGTGATGTTTTCTGATGGTCAAGGACCATCCTTTGTTCACGGTGCCCTTTTGCTTTTTTTTATTTCTTCCTATTCATAAAGTGCTCATGTTTATTACTCATTGATTTTGAAAATTTAAAGCAGCTAAGCAGTAGGGCCAGATTGTTCCAAGAGAGCTCCAAACTTCCTAAACTTACTCTTTCCTTTACAGCTTACAGTTACCCAATTGCAACTCTATCCAGGACAATGAACCCCTATTCAAACGATATTCTTGAATATGTATCCTTTGTTGTGCCATAAGGAGCTGGGCAGTGTGAGGTGCTCAGACCTGTGAGTCCTTGTTTGATAAGGACCTCTGACCATGACCAGTTGGCATCGTTAAATTTGGGATCCCTAGCACTTTCAGGCAGATGTTTCCAAACCAGGCTACACCGGGCCAAAAAAACTATCGGGTTAAGGATCATGATTCTAAGACTTGTTCCTCCAGAAAGCCTACCCAATTAGAATGTAAGGAGTAAGTCTTTTCTATGTTAATTTTTCTTCTTTAAAAAATTTTTCCATTCATAAAAATTATGTAAGTAGAGATAAATACTGAAAAATATTTTTAAAAATGAAAATGGAAATCTCCCATAATCATACAATTGAGCACTAACTCCTGATATTTATTCTAGCCTATTTTCTTTCTTGGTGTGTGTTGGTGGAGGAAGGGCATATTCTTGTGTGCCCTGTGAGCACACAGTGTTGCCTCTTCCACCTTACTTCCCTGAGACAGAGTCGAGCCGGGAGCTCCTCATATTTCACTTAGACTAGCTGACCAGGGAGTCCTAGATATCCTCCTGCCTCCATGCTAGAGTCACAGGCATGTGTGGCTAGGTCCAGCTTTTTATGCAGGTGCCAGGGATCAAACCTGGCTCCTCGTGCTCTTACTTGCTGAGTCATCTCCCCATCCCCTTGTTACACTGTATTTTCTGCGTGTATGCATATTTTTTTTACAAAGTTGAAGTCAGATATAATTTAGTGTCTTGACTTTTCTACTCCACATTTCGTTATATTTCCTTCCCATGCTGATGTAAGCTATTTGTAAACTCCATGTCTGATGACATATAATATTTCTTTTTCAGATTTATTTTATTTCCTTCATTTTTTATTCTTTTGGGGTTTTTTGAGGTAGGGTCTCCCTCTAGCTCAGGCTGACCTAGAATTCACTATGTAGTCTTAGGGTGTCCTTGAACTCACCTCTGCCTCCCAAGTGCTGGGACTAAAGGCATGCGCCACTACGACCAGCTTTCATTTTTTATTTTTAAGCAGTTATCACAAGAAAGGCTTCAGTGGAGACACCAGACATAGAGGTTTTTCAATTTCTTTTTGTGTAATATGGAGGTCATAATATATTCCAGTAGTGTGTAGATGAAAGAATTAAAGGTTGTAATGTATGACTAGTCTTAGTTGTGGTAAACGCATTTGCCCTACAAGTCTAGCCTCCTGACCAGAGCTAGGATCCCCAGTACTCATGTAAAGCCGGAAGCACAGTGTCCCCTTGGCAGTGGGAGGCAGAGTGAGGAGAATCCCAAAGCTCACAGGCTGGCTAGTCTGCCATTTGAAATGGCAGAGATGAGAGACCCAGCCTCAAGCAAGGTACAGGAAGAGAAGCAACACCCTGAGGTTATAGCATGTGCTTGCCTGTACACACACACACACACACACACACACACACACACACACACACACACACACACACACATACACACACACACACCGAATTTTGAAAAAGGAAAAAAATGCCAGCTTCAGTGGTTTCTTTGATGGAAAATCCATGATTACTGTGGTAATGAGTAGGAATGCGCTCCTCGGTTTGCCCCTGAACTCTGAAGGATGAATCTTGACAGCTCACTGTTTCCTGGGCTTTCTTGTAGTCTAGAAACATTCCTTGGAACCTTAACCCATCTTGTAGAAAAATGCCCATGGAAAGATCATCATTGTGTATGACGATGATGAGAGGCTGGCCAGCCAGGCGGCCACCACCATGTGTGAGCGTGGCTTCGAAAACCTCTTCATGCTTTCCGGAGGTGAGCAGACTTGCAGTCTTTGGACTCAACTGTTCTTCATCCCACACTATCACCTTTCCGTGCTCAGTGCTCGCAACTGGAGTTGGGCAAAAAGAGGAAGCTGTGCTGCCCGGAAGGAACTTTGAGCTCTGTGAGCACACCTTGGAGGGGAGGGTTGTTTGTTCATTTCTTCACTGTGGCTTTTGTTTAGGGATTTTGTTTTTGCTTTTGAGACAGAATCTTGCAAGGTAGCCCAGGTTGGCTTCCAGCACAATTGTGACCCTCCTGCATCAGCCTCCTTGAGATTGGATTGTAGTAAGTACAGCCCGAAGGCCTGGGTAGCACATCTTTTTAATTCCGAAGATAACAGTATTTATTTAGGGCTCTGTGACAGTGCAAAGGCTTGAGCAAAGACTTTCTTGTGGAATGCTCAACTGCCATCTCCTAGTATAATTTGCTTTATGGTGAAACCGTTAAAAAGGATTTCATGCCCTTCTGTTGGCCTCAACTTGATGATGAAAGGTTAGCAGGCACACAGGCCTTTTCTGGATTCATTGCGGCCTCCTCCATGTTAAGCCTGTTTTTTTCTAATGATCTCCATACAGGTCTGAAAGTCTTAGCTCAGAAATTCCCAGAAGGACTGGTCACTGGTTCCCTGCCAGCCTCTTGCCAGCAGGCCCTTCCTCCTGGTTCTGCCCGGAAACGATCCAGCCCTAAAGTGCCACCACTACCAGCTGAGAACAAGTGGAGACTTACCCCGGAAGACCTAAAAAAGATTGAATGCTATCTGGAAGGGGACCAGAGCCTTGCAGATAATCCCAGTAAGATATTTTGGGCTTTGTTCTTGGTGGAGCTTGAGATTTGCACCTTTGAGCATGCCTCATTGTGTGAGAAGCTTCATCTTTCTATTAAGATACTTAAAACACTTGAGGCTGTGCATGGGACACTGCGTGATGGCATTGAGTGCAAGTGAAGGAGAGTTCAGTCAAAGCATGTATCTCAGGCAGAGTTGAGGAGCCAAGTAGAAAATACTCATATTCCTTCTTGGGACATAGGGCCCTTCTGTCCAGTGCTTCTTCCCAGAGAATTCCCTGGTTTGTCTTCCTGCTTTCCTTTGAGCCTATCACTGTCTCTTCTCCCTTTCCTAATAGTGCCACACTCTACCTCTCTACCAAAGAAGGTGTGAAAGAAAGGCTAATGAAGAGCAAGAAAAAAAAGCTGGCTGGGCTCCCTCCACCCGGCCTTCGTTCCCAGCATCACATTGCTGTGGTGTAGGTCATCCTTGGCCTTGGTGGTTGATGCAGAGAGCTTCATTAGCGTAAAAGTGGTGATAGACCAGGACTTCATTAGCTTAAAAGTGTTCTTGGCGGATTGTCCCTGGAATCCTTCTTTCAGCCCTCTCCTTTTTCTGGCTCCCTTCAGGCCGAATGAACCAAAGTTACTCTGCCAGAAGAGATTCCAAGGTGCCTAATGCCCGCAGCGGTCAGAACCTGCCCACTGGGGGTCCTGTCAGCCACTCGCACCCCCGCGTGCTCAACAGTGGCCACCTACAAGGCAAACCCTGGAAGTAAAGACTGTGTCTCGCTTAGTCAAATAAATGTCTCCCCTCCTTTTGGAACCCCTGAGCATTCCCACACTGGTCATTTTCAGAAACTGCTGTAGAGAAAAGGCCGTGGCCTGTGGGCTAGGCTAGGCCTGCTTCCTTCTCCCAGTCTGCAGCTCTCTCCTTTCATCAGCTCAGGAAGGATTTTTGACAAATGACCACAAATACCAGAGGTGTGACAGGCTCTAGTGTCCTACCCAGTGTTTGTAGAATATTTAAGTCTTTTGAAATTGAGTAGAAAAAAAGGGTCCCATTATTATTATTATTATTATTATTATCGCTAATAATAATATTAAGATCCAGCTTGTTTGGTCTATAACCTGTGTTGTTTTGTAAATACTTCAGTCGCATCTGCTGGCATGTTCTTCCCACTGTTTCATGGAAGCTTCTCCAGGTAGGCCGGGTCACAGGCCACAGCCTACTGTCCCTAGAGATGCAGAGAAGTCTTGGTTCCTGGAGCCCACAGGCTCCACATCACTCATGAAGGTGGCCAGCTGAGTGAGTCATGCTCAGCACAACATGCTGCAGAGTCCAGGGCGTATGAGTATGGCTCCATTTGACAATTGAATAGAGAAGTTCTACACTTACTGAACGCCCCCCCCACCCTCATTAAATGGTTTCCTGGAACCTGAAAGGTGTGCTCTCACTAGGGGAGCCTCACACGGAAAGGCCTCTACTATCTCTCAAGCCTGTGCTGAGAGAGCTCGAAGCCCACCACAGCTGTCCCTCCACTCTGTGATCCATATATCAATTAAAATTTTCCATTGCCCTACTTGAGTCCAGCTGTGTGTGCTGGGTGGAAATCGTGCTCACTTGAAAGTACCAGCTTCACTGTGCAGCAGCGCAAGGTGAGGAGGACTCCAGAGTCCTTGGTCATGGCTGCTTAAAAATACAGTATTAGTCTAATTGAGTAATTAGTGCAATTTCCTGCTTACTTTTCATTCTCATGACTGAGCTGTGATTAGAAGGTTGTGATTATAGATTCTGGTTTTGAATCAGCATTAATTGAATTGCTAAATGACTGACATTCATTCTATTTAATTGGGGGAACAAAAGACCTCAGGTAAGGATGAGGAACTATGAAATGCTAGGGAAAAGGAAGAGAGCCTTGTTAATTTTTATGGTCTGTGATCGTCACTGTGATAAGGGACTGAGGAATAAATTGTGCTCTTTGTCATGGCAACCAGCTTCTGAAAGCCAACAGAAAATTGCCTATCCTTAGGTGGTTACTGCTGCTGGGTAAGATTCGCCTTAACAGTACTATTTTCTCACCACCAGGAAAAAAAAACCCCACAAAAAACGCCACAGTATTTCTAGCATGAGGGCTGTGTTTGTAAGGAAATAAATGTAATAAATATCTCATGGAGACATATGGAAAAAGAACTCAAGATTCAACCCAGCTCTGTTTCAGAGTGTGTTTATTCTTCTCTACTTGATTTCCAAAGTGCAACATTTTCCAATGCTTTAGAAATCAAACAAACCAAGGACATTGTTCAGATGTCAAGCCGTGCCCAATTTTCCACAAGATTCAAAAATCTTGTATAAAATTCAGCCAACATACACATAGCTTTAATGAGGAGCCTGTCATGTTTCCCCATAAATTTATTGCCTGAGAACTTAGTTCAGCCTTTTGCTAATGCCAAAACGCTCTGGCTTTTTATTTTCTTTATAGCATAGATAGAAAAATGCAAATTTTTTCCACACTCAACTTTCCCCTGGCATGGATAAGATTTTCAGCCATCTTTGACACATATACGTTTTTGTAAGGAAAAATATTTTTCTCTGTAGCAAAGTTCTGGTTATGCCATTTTAAAGTTGGCTAGTCAGGAGATTAGGTTTCTCCACCCAATTCTAGTTTGAAAGTAAACAGTAGTCTCCCCTCGTTCAGATATTAGTGTTAGAAACTTGTGTACATGTAGAAAGCCAATTTGGCCAAGCCTATAACAATTGCTGGATATTTACTGGAGCGATCTAGCAGGTTGAATATACTGATGTGTATTTCTCCATAGTGCTTTGTCCTGATGGAACAGACTTTGCAATTTCGGAAGCCCTGTTCTGATTCTGCACCATACACTGCTCTCAGACATGGTTTTTCCATGCTCAAAGTATTGCTCTTTAACATTCCCCTTTACCAGTTTCCTCATTAGATTATTTGACATGTATTATTTAAATGATCGGTGATACTTTGTGCAATTATCAATGTTGAAGATTAAAGAACATAGTTACTAATTTGTCGTTTGCTATTAATGTGCTGAAACCTGCCAACTTCTCTCTTCCTCTCCGTCAGGATGATTTGGGGAGCCCCAGGAGACTGGAGCAATTTGAAAGAATATCTCTTTTTTGGTGCATCTCTCAGAAAGGCAAATGCTTTTTGCATAAGGGAACCAGGAAGTAATTCCAGTTAGAACAGGCCACCTTAGCTTTCTAGTCAGAAGGCCTGAGTTTCTCCTGGCACGCCTTGGACAGACTTGATCATGGCTTTCTTGTCAGTTGTGTGTGGGGACTGACTTGCTGCCTTTGCCTGGGGACTCTTGGCCTTGAGGTGCTTTATAATGAACTGCTGCTCTGCCCAGCAAGTGCTAGCTGAAGTTTAATAACATGTTCAACTCTCAGAGGGGTATGAAGAAAGAGGAGCAAAGGGAGAAAGGAAGCCAGGCAACAAAGAAGGAAGGGAAGAGAGAAGAGAGGTTAAAGAGGGAAAAGGAAGGAAAAAGCTCCAGCACTCATTGGAAACCAGGAAATCCTGGGCTGTAATGTTAGGCTCAATCTTTTGAAAACTGTAGAATGAGCAAACGGCCTAAGAGTAATTTTCATTAAAAAAAATCTAAAGGAGAAAGCCAAAGCCAACATGGTTATATTGGACTTGGTATAAATAGAAATTAAAAAAGAATAAATAATGTTAGTTAGTTGTTCAGGGATTTTTTTTTCCTGTGGTGCTATTTAGATTAAACAGAAATTCTTAAGACTTTAAGCCACTCTCCAAGCAAACAGAACAAAGTAAAAATCTTCTCTAATTCCCTCATGGAACATAAGTCAAGTCCTGGGCTGGAAGAAATATGTCTGTGATTTTTCTTGTGTTGATTTTAGTTTCTGCCAGCTTGTTTATTGGTTATAGAGTCTGTCCTTTATGTTATCAGACGTTTTCAAGGGGGATAATTAAATTCTGTCTACCTGGATTTAAATCCCTGACTACCTTTTTGCTCAACCCTGAAAATCATCATTAAGAACATTGTCTTTAAAGTGCATTTATTTTTTTCACAATTCTTCACGAAAATCTAAGTCCTATAATACCCCTCCAAATCAGAAACATATAGATTGTAACTCATCAATAAGTTGTATGGGCATATTGAATGTGGTTCAGTTATTTTCATTAGGAAATATATTTTTCATATAAAAGCAATAAACAGCATGCTTCTAAAGTATTCAAAATATATTTGAGTATACTTTCTAGACTTATAATTATCATTGAGACTATTATTGTGACATCCCTAAACTGGTACCCAAATCAGATAAATTTAAAATTGAGGGTAGAAAAGTTTGTCTGTCTAGAATTCCAAGAGAACAGGGCTCAGTGCATGATTTCATGTATTTACAAGACATTTGTCACACTGTGGTCCCCCCCATGGGCCCAACCTGGTGCGGTTATGTTCTCTTCACCTGGGTAATGTCCTGAGCCCCCTGGTGAATTGTAGCAAACAAGTCACTTACTGTTAAGAGTGCCACAGACTTATGGACTTTTAAAAAATAAAGTATCAATATGTCTTCCTTTTGAAATTTAGAAGCCCCCAGAGGGTGCAGGTCACCAGCTCTGGGATGATGACTCTTAAACATCTTAAACAAGTATTCATGAATAAATGGCTTGAACCTGACAAGATGAAGGCTGGTCAGATGTGGTGGTCACTCAGTGCCATGTGGAGACTCAGCGAGATCTTTCCCTCTTGTCCCCCTGCACAGCCTCCCCTCTGTGGAAGGTGCTCAGGAGCTGGCTGCCACCTGGCCAGCAGGTTTGCCTTTGTCAGGTGCAAGTGGCATCCACTACTCCCATCAGCGAGAGGGCTATGTTCCTTTCATTACAAATCTTGAAGTTTCTGGATATTAACACCAGTGGGCATGCATGGGAGGAGAGCTTCCTGTGTGCTCAGAAGCACCCCTAGGTTCCTCAGAGAATGTTTCCTTCTCCCAGCAGTCCTGTGGGACAGCATTCCCATTTTCAGATGGGGAGACTGGAGTTTGGGTGGAAACTCCCAAAGCCCTGGGTCCCTTGGAAGATCCAGCCTGAGAACTCCAGAGTGCATGCTGTGGGCTCTCAGCTCTGTCTTCCCACTCTGGGCAGGCCCAGCCATGCTCAGTCTCTCTGGGTGATTCTTCTACCCATGGAACTGTACCTTGTTCTTGACTTTTGGCTTCCTTCCCTCCTGCTCAGTGAGATTCCTTCTGCCTGCATGTACAGCAGTGGAAAGTCAGCAGCTGAAACGCCGTTTCTGGAAATATGTCAGTCTACATTTCCACTGTCTGTTTTGGGGGTCCTGTCTTAAAGGACAGTGTTTTGGGGATTACTTTGTTTGTTCATGAACACTTGAGCCTCCCATTAAGGAGAGTTACACTGTTTTAACTGGATTGTGGGGAGGGGGGAGGAGGATGTCTTCCTCATAAATTGAACTGTTACTCAATAAAGAAGGTTGGTATGATTTGTGTCTGATTTCTGATTTAGGCTAAAATGAATCTCAAGAACTGGCCAAGGGCCACAAGCCTTGGGGAAACAGAGGCATGCCTCTGCCACAGCCAGTTTCTGCAGAGTGCTTACACTACCACGTTCCTGTAAGAATGCAGCTGACATCAGGGCTATGGTTAAGCAGGGCCTTTTAATTTTCTCTCACTTTGGCAATAAACACTTGGCGATCTCAGTCTTGGGTTGTTAGATGATGCTCACAGCTTACATTGCCAAATTAATGCGGATCCTGAAAGCTTTGGGGAAGAATTCATTACCCTTTGACAGGTGCTCTGTGCTGTTGCCAGAGCACTTGCTTGGCCTGGCCACTGCAGATGTTATGGTTGGCTATATCGGGTTCCTTAGCAGCATCTGAATCTTAGCATGTTCACAGAATGATGTTTGCAGAGCCAGCCCCTGGGCACCTTCAAATCCACCCCATCCCCATCACCCTTGAGAAACAACCGTGAGGATGATGCATAGCACCGCACTACATGAGGGATGGATGGATGGTGAGGTCATAGCTGGACTGTAGTCAATGACATTTAACTGCTGGCCAAAGCCAGAAAGCTAGTCGTGCATATCCAAGTGTTAATTCAAGAGACTACCTGAAGGGTCCTCCTGGACCTGTCATGGCTCCCATGCCACATTGATAACCATCTGTAATAGGCTAAGGAAGAAGAAAATGAGTTCACTTGACAATAAACCTCTTTGAGGGGCCCTGGAGACTTGGAGTTACATGATGAATTTCCACTGGAGCCACAGCAGAGGGTTTAGAGAATGCCCCACCTGGGGACCTGAGCCATCCCAGCTCTGCTAAGGAACACTGTTGCTCCCAGCATAAGAGGAGACAGTGGAAGATGCCAGAGCAAGAAGGTTTCGGTTTAGATAAATTATAGAAAAGAACCCAGCAAAGGCAAAGACTTTGAGATGTTCCATGTTGATAACAACTTCATTACATAACGACAACATGGCTCCGTCTGATGTGTTTCAGATAGTCTCCCCACCAAACCGATTATTAAAACTCTTCTGGGGGCTGGAGAGATGGCTCAGCAGTTTGCTTGCAAAATCTTGATGGAGGGCCAGGGTTTCATTCCCCAGTACCCGCATAAAGCCAAATGCATAGAGTAGCACACATATCTGGAGTTCGTAAACCTTTTTGCAAGAAATTGAAAAATCTACAGAACAACTACACCACCGCTGCCCAAGATCACTACAGTTGTTAGAGTGTGTGTACATGTGTACACAAGTGAGCACATATGTAAATAAAATGAGATACTATTTTGTAGCCAATGCCTTAAAGATATAACTGTAGGGAATATACTTCACATACCATCAAATTCACCCATTTAAAAAATACAATTATTTGAGTAAACTTACAGAAGCACCATGATGCAGTTTTAGGACATTCCCGTGTTGTAGGCAGCTTTTTCCTTTAGCATGCTATGAGCCTTTTTACAGGTGAGCACGGACCTTAATGGCTTCATGACACTCCATCATGGGACCTGCCATGATCATTACTGAAGTATTTTATTTACTTGGCTTTTTCCCATTCCAGTCCCATAACACGTGTTTAACTTGTCCAAATATTTTTATAAGATAAATTCTTCCAAGTGGATTTTCTAAATCAGAGAAGTAATATCCTTAATTTTTAAATTCAAATTGCCAAATGGGCAGGAAAGTGGCACCAGTTTATCCTCCTACCAGTGTTATGTAGCTGTTCTGACTTCCTTTCACCAACTCATCAATCTTTTCCTCTTGGCCAAGCTGACGGAAGAAAAAGGATGTCTTTGTTTTTGTTTAATGAACACGAAATCACCCAGGAACAGCATTCTTCATGCATTCATTGACTTTTTCTGTTTCCTCTTTTGGGAGTTGCCTGTTTGTCTTTGGAAATAAATGTTCATATTTTCTTTTAACCCCTTTTGTCTCCCAGTTAATACTTATTTTCATATAAGTTATATATTTTCTAACATCTTTTAGCTTTATGTTTACATTTGTAAATTCATAAAAGCTTTACCTATCTATGGATAAAAATGTCTTATCTGTGAACCATGCATTTTTCTCCCCACGGGTACATTTTTTAAAGTAGTAACAAGTTCCATGTCTCCAATGAATATGCATTTATTGTTGAAATTGCTGTCAATGGAAATGTTACTAAATGCCACACCCTTGGTCAAGTAGTGGAGATGAAGTAGAGGTAGAGAGGCCCATTCAGCCCCTGCCCTCTGGGAATCCCTATTGCCTCCTTCCCTAACTTCCCCCCTTTCTGAAGGCTCTTGGTTGCTCAGAGCTTGTCTTTACACACCACAGCTTTGGGGATTCGAAGAAACTTGCACATGGGCACTTTTCGCAAGCGTAGGATTTGCCCATTATAAACTGTATGAAAGCATTAATAAAAGTAGAGGAAGTCCACTCGACAGACAGACTTGGATCTGTGGGTCAATACTGTAGAAGTGTTGGTGATGGAATGCCTTCTAGCAGGGAGCACGGTTGGGTTTAAATTAAGAGTTCTCCATCTATTATTTTCGAAATAGTATGTCATCATGATAATACCTTTTTCTTACCAGTCTTGATTCAGTGAAATGTAATCAGCTTCCTACTTGGCCAAACCAAGCAGTGCAAATGGAACTTAGGCTTATCTGCAATCTCTTGTTGCATGACTTGAAGGGAAGTGTTTTCCAAGAGTTATTAGAATATTACCAAATCCTTGGAACATTTCTGTAAATACTGAAACACATTTTTTGTTTGTTTTTTTCCTGTGGATCTTTTTTTTTTTTTTTTTTGAGTCAAGGTCTTGCCTCTCTCTCTTCCTCCCTCGTGTCAGGGTACACCACCACGCGTGGCCGGGAATGCCTTGTCTCATAATCTTATAGACATTCTTGTATAATCAGCCCCCCATTCTTTCTAGCTTTTAAAAAAATGGATAGGAAAAACAATATTTAGACTCCAAAATGAAAATTCCCATGTGTTCCTTAAAAGCAAACAAAAAAATGCGTTTTGACCTTCAGGCCATTTTACGTGAAAAAGTCAGTGAAACTGGAGATATCTTGAAATCTGGACGGCTGATTCAGGGAGAAGCCCCAGGCCCTCGACCACCCACCCACATCTTCTGTAGTCGTAACCCACCATTCCACATTCACATCTCAGAGATATGGCGGAAACAAAGACAAATTCTTGCTTTCAAGAATATGGGGGCTGGGGAGGTGGCCCAAATGTGAGTGCCTGAGTTTGATCTCCAGAGCCCACAAAACCCCAACACTATGGTGGGTGCACACATACCATAGGCCTGGAAGCTCCTGGGCCGGCCAGCCTGGTCAGTGGAGCAGTGAGCAACAGTGAGGGAGAGACACTGTCTCAAACAAGATGGAAGGCCAGGACCAAGACCCAAAGTTACCCCCAACCTCCAATGCAGGCCACGTGAACACACACGCACCAAAAAGAAGTAGGGATAGTGCATGAATGGTGGCACTAGCCAGTAAATGTGCTGTCACAGGCCCAGGGTCAGCACACCCAGGGAGGGAGGTCAGCTCTTAGAAGCCATGGGAGACGTACACAAGGAAAGGGTGGATAGGACAAAAGGGAACAGAGGTGACACACTGTGGACACTGGGAAGAGATGTAGCAAGGCGAAGCCTTCACCATACATTACAATTTTAAAAGTATCCTGGGGGGGCTGGAGAGATGGCTCAGTGGTTAAGGTGCTTGCCTGCAGAGCCTAGCGACCTGGATTCAATTCCCCAGTACCCACATAAGCCAGATGCACAAAGTAGCACTTGTATCTGGTGTGTGTTTGCAGTGTGCCCATTCTCCCTCCCCCCCCCTCTCTCTCTGTATCTCTCTACTTGAAAATATTAGTTTTAAAAGTGTCCTGGGATTGGCATTCCTTTTTTATCTTTAGTAAATGATTTCATTCACCCAGTTTTCTTCCAATGAATTCAGGGGAAGAGATCACATTTTGCTATATAATCTGACTTGTCTGCAACATCTATTTCAGACAGCAGTGGCCACCAGGATTATTCTATTCCATACTCCAGGTTATTGTTTTTATAGATGAATGGATACAACCAGCCAGACTGTTGAATTCCTCACCACCACAGGGTGCCAGGCATTTGGCCAGCAGCTGTGGCTGTTGCCTGCTACTGAGATAGGAGGGAATCACTCCACAGGCAAGCTGAACTCAGGGTGGTCTAATTAAAACAGATGCTTCTCGGATACAACTTCACAGGACCCTGGAATGCAGAGGAGTTTAGGGGTCATCTAGTCTAACCACCCGCATGTTTCCATCGAGGCCTGCAAGAACTAAATCACTTCTGCCCCAGCTTGAAAAGGTGGACAGGGCACATACATCCCACGCATAGGCCCCGAGATTATGCACCGGATCCAATCAAACTTTATTTGGTTTCCTGGATGGGGCTGGGGAGAAGGAAAAGGAGGGTGCTGAAGGGCTGGTTCAGTAGGGGTGATTGAGGGTGTGTTCCATGATGGTCAGAATGGCCAGCCATGTCTCCTCGGCCGTGGGGATGATCTGCGAGGCTGGCAGCAGGAAGCCTTTGAGGCCAGTGTCCCGGAGCTCAAAGGTGAAGGAGTACTTAATGCCCTGGTTGTAGGACCAGTCAATGGTGCCTCCACTGGCTTGATCTGAAGCAGGAGAGGAAACAGAGAATAAGGGTCAATCATTTTGAAAATAACTCCATGGACTGGGTTAGCAACCCAAAGCCCAGAGCCTTGTGTAACACCAAGTGCAGGCAGTCCATGTCTAGCCAACTGTTGACAGACAGCTGGCTTCCAGGAACTCCGACTGTGTCTGAGCCCAAGAAGACCAAAGAGGAGAGCAACAAGGGCTGTCTTATTCATCCGGGGATGCTAAGAGGCCTATTTAATTGCACAAGCCTGTCTAATAACTCTCCACACCAGAGTCACCTCGAGGATACATGTAAGTGTGCCAGAGCTCCCCACTTGGGTAACTAAGAATAGATCCCAGGGGTTCTGGTCTGCAGAGGAAAGTGCAAGCCTGCAGAGTCAAGGCAAAGAGCCCTGTCTTCTAGGAGGAAAATGTCCCAGGTTTGCAGGACATGCTGGCTAATAGAACCACCTTGGTTGAGTTGGGCTGGGGAGAGGGATGCATATCAGAATTGAGTTGATGTCATTAAATACTTTGACTCAGGGCTGAAGCCATTTCTGAAGAAGGCCTAGAATCCAAACGAGGTTATCCTTAGGTAGGACTGTCACCCACTCACCACCTAAAACCTGAGCACATTGGCTAGGAAGCATGTAAGATATGTATGTAGCCCACCCACTGTGGTCCTTATATCCCACCTTTGCCTTCCAGTGCTCTGAAGCAGCTAGTCCCCAAATATCCTAGGCCTTTGCTCTAGAAAGTTCTTCTGCCTGGAAGACTATTCCCTAGACAGATGGCCTCTTGGCTGTCTCTCATTTCCTTCAACACCAGCCTAAATTCCTCTCTGTCAAGAGCTTGCCCTTTACCCCGGGTATTCAACCTCCACCCTGGTACTCAGAGGCCCCCGTCAGGTCTGACATGAGTGTGTCTCCCTGGCATCTAGCATCTACCACTTCCTAAGCACATCAACAGCTTCCCTGCCTGGAGTGGGTTTCCTGATCTTTGCTTATTTTAGTCCCAAGCACACAAGCAGGTGCTCCATAAATACTTGCTGACTGAATTCCATATGGATGGAGCAATGCTCCTCCCAGGGGCATCACATGTGCAGGACCAGAGAGTAGGGAAAAGATGTCTCTATCCCCTAGTGAAAGGGCATTGGAGGGGAAGTATTTCTTAAGCAGAATTTCCTGGTGATCTACAAGTCCCAGCAGAATTCTCCACCCTGTCTGTGCGTGTGGCCAGACGTAACCTCAACATAAGAAATAAGAATGATCAGGGAAGCCTACAAGTCACTTCCCAGCCTTCAAATGGTTCAGCCAGCAGCTGGCAAGCATGGGCAGGGTCAGGTGTGTGGGGGAGGGTGGGGGGGCTGCATCCCCAAACCCGAGCCCCTTGGAGCTAGCTGCTCTGGGCTCCCACCAGAGACACTCACAAATTGTCGTGATGATGCTTCCATACTTGTACTTGGTCCCGTACAGAGAACTCAGGGCATCCACAGCAGACTTGGCCAGCCGATCCTGGAGAAAATAACCAATGTAAGAGCACCTGTAAGAGCCAGGCTCACCCGGGCACCGCAGCCTGCTCAGCCCTGCAGGTGGCTGCATAGCAGTACTGTCCTCTTCTCCTGGGATCAGCCTAGCCCTGCCTCTCGGTTGCCATGTGACAGAAGAGACTCAACCACCCCACGCTTCAGCTTCCCAGAATGTGAGACTGGTCTACCCCAAATGTCTTCCTAAATATCCAGCAGTCTTCCCAACTCATCAGAGGAGCAGGGAAGAAAGTAGTGTCCAGATGGAGCCTGGACAGATGTGAGCAGGGTCATCACACACCAGCTCTTCCTTGTCGGCCGCTGGTTCTGTCGTGAAGCCATAGGGGTAGAGGAGGAGCTGGGAGTAGCTGTGGATGGAGATGAAGGCCTTGAAGTTTCCATGGTCCTGCACAAAATCCACAATGGACTTGACTTCCGCTTCAGAGTTGGCGGACTTGCCACGGTAGGTTTCTGAGCAGGGGTTGCTGCTGGCTCCGGGCTCTGTGGGAAGACAGAGGGCACAGCTGGCATCATCAAAGCCAAGAGGCGTGGCTTCTACAGATTCCATTCTTTCTAGTTCTTTGCATAGAGTTGGGGCTTAAGGAAAGACTGGAGGTCTCATGACCTGGGGTCCTGCCTCCCTCGTCAGGCTTGGGCAGAACTTAGACCAGGTCTTATGGGTCATGGCCGAGGAAGAAAGAAGTTCATGTTAAGTTAGAAAGCAAGAGCCCAAGAAAGGCTCTTAGACCTTAGCCATCTCCAGAAAGAACTTCCTTTTTACAGGCAGGGACTCAAGGACCACCTCCAATACCAAGAGCCCTCAGAGCTGACATCCCTGCTAACACAGGAAAGGGGCAGGAAGTCACAGGGGGCCTTACTCCCAAAGCCAGCATCCCAGTTCCTGTTGGGGTCCACTCCAATACACATGGAGCCAGGGGTCCGGGATCGAGTCTTGCGCCACATGCGGTTCTGAGGAAAAAAAGAGAATTAGCCAAGCCACAGCACACGTGGACTATCAGATACTGAATTTGCCATAAAAAAAATCAAAGCAGGATGTGGAAGAAAGGTCTGGGCCAAGGTTTCTCAACTAATGACATTGTGAAGTATCTAAAATGGTTTGGGTTATTGTGACTGGAAAGGAAATTGTTCCTGGCATTTAGGAGACAAACCAAGAGGCTGTTAAGCATGTACTATGTACAGGCCAGCTCCCCACAACAGGGAATCATCTGACCAAAATGGCAATAAAGCCCAGGTGGAGTCCTCAGTATCCTGGAGGACACATCTGTTTGTCCCTTCCTCAACTGAGGGCTGAGGTTTGAGGTGATGGTGGGGCTCAGTGATACATCCCTCTCTCCCTAAGAACAAGAGGCAGTTTGTACCGTGCTGTGGGTGAAGGCAAAACCATCAGGGTTGGTGACAATCTCTAGGAAGATGTCCATGTTGTCAAGAATGGCGGTGACAGTTGGGTCCTGGCCATAGTCTTCAGTGATCTGGTGTGAGGAACAGGAAGAGAAGGCAGAAAGTCTGCTGTGTGAGAACCATGGACTCCTCTGCTAGCCTCTCTTCCACCCTCCCTCCCTCCCTCTGTGGTCCCACTTCTGGAGGGAAACGGGAGACCCATCCAGCTCAGAGTCCTCTTCATCTTCCCAGCCTTACCTTCTTTGCAAACCAGACCCCGCTGGCCTGGGTGACCCACTCCCGGGAATGAATGCCCGTGTCAATCCAGATGGCTGGACGGTTGTCTCCTCCAGTGCTGAACTGAGAAGACACAGGGCAATGGATGAGAGGCAACTTCCTAACGCAAAGGAACCCACTGGACCAGAAACTGCCTGGGAGCTACATACAAGCTAAAGTGTAAGGAAGGCTCTGTTTGTGGAGCTGAACTTCAAGGGGCGTGGGTGAGTCCCATAGACCTTGGTCTTTTTCCCGCAGCCCAAGCTTGGGAACAACATGTAACCTGACTTCTAGGCCCCTGCCCTACATTGCTCAGAAGTTTTCTGTGAGAGATCACCAGCAAAATATATAATCTGAACCCAGGATCCATAATAGTTTTTTCTGTTATGACACTAAATTGGAAACTCTTGGGTCACCTGACAGTTTAAACTGTGCGTCTGTGCCTGTGCCCATATAGGCCAGTGTGGAAGTTCAGACCTTCCCAAATGTCTACACAGAGAAGTGTGCATAAAAGTGCCTCCCCTGAGATGTCTGTGACACCCCGCACCCACAAAAGAGGCCCACATGTGTGCGCAGAAGCTCCCGTTACCTTCAGCACATAAATGGGACGATGTTCAAAGGAGTTGCCTATCTGGATCTTGCTTACAAGCTGTGGGTTTTCAGCTACCAGCAGGTCCATGAAGTCATAGATCTAAGATGGGAACAAAGACGATGAGGAAAGAAGGGCTCTCATGGCTTTTGGGGACCCAGGCAATGGAGTCACAACTCAGACCCAAATGGCCACATGGAAACAGAAGGGGGCCACCTACAGGCAGGCCACCCTTGGCTGATGAAGGATGTGATGCCCCGGGGACACATCTCCAGTCCTCACCTCCTCCAGGGTGTGGTAGGCGGCATAGTTAAAGGCGTCCGTGGACTGGACCCGAGCTCGGGCTCGGGCTCGGGCAGCAGACATCTCTGCCTGCTCTTCATCCACCAATGATTGCACATCCTCGATCATGACCTTGTAGCTGATGCCATGGGATTCCAAGAAGATTTTGACAGACTGGATGCTGGGGAAGGGCACTCGGACATCGATGGGAGAGCCAGGCTGGGCAGGGTCCCTCCAGAAATCCAGCTGGGAAAGATGAGAGCCGGGACTGTCACAGATGGTTGGAAGCTGGGACAGAGCCAGCCTGGGAAGGGGTGTTGGGGCAGAAGCACCCATATAACTGGGGTCGGGACATGGGTGCTGAGAAAGAAAGGAGAACCTTGCCGACTGGACAGAGTCCAGTGTGGTCAGGATGTGGACAGAATGGAGAGGCTTTGAGACAACATGACAGAAAGAAGAAGTAAAAAGAGGGTCCTGGAATGTCCTCAGATGCTCAAGGAGAGTAAGGTGTGGGAGCATGGGGCTGTAGCTGCTTGCTAACAGGTCAGTCCCATGGGTCTTTGATAGGAAGCTGGGCCAGAACCCAAGGACCAGATGACTACACAGGGTGCTGGTGGGCCCAGCTGCTCTGGGAGATCTCGGGGCCTCCTGAAGGTCGTGTCCCCATTACTGACCTGTAGGTGCTCCAGCTCCTCCAGGTCCCTCACCTTCTGCACCTGGGCTTCGTTGGCTGCCATGATTCGGAGCACTTGGTGCCTGGGGAGAAGCGGAGGGACCCTGAGCATCTAAGGCACCCCAACACATCATCAGTATAGGTACGTCAGCCTGGAGTCCCCAGGCAGAGGCACAAAGGATCTCAAAAGACTGGGAGGCCTGGGCTCCCTCACCCCTTCTCTCCCATTTTAAAAGCTTCTTGAAGACGTTTGTGCTGTCTTCCTTCCAGTTTAGACTGTTTTCTTTCTCCATGCCAACCAGATCTCCTCTCCTTCCTCTTCTAAAAACTCCTCCGCAGAGCTCAGCTCTCTCCAGGCTCAAGAGAAGCCCAACCCATCCAGTTCTAGCCCCCCACCAGCCTGCTACCCTCCGATGGTACCGTTCAGTCCTCTCTGGCTATGCCCCCACATGATGCCCCTCTCCTCACCCTTCGAGGAGCCCTCCCTCCTTCAATCTTCCTACCCCACAAAGTCCCCATTGCCAAAGACTGCCCCCAGCAGCACACTCAAAATCAGCAGCCCCCGCATGGTGCAGCCAGCTGGCATGGTCAGGCTGAGGCCGAGACTGAGGTCTGGGGCCTTTTAAACCTGGACAGATATCTCCTGGCTGTGCCTGGGAACTGTTCCTCTCACAGCTGGATCCAATCCCACGGGGAGGGAGAAGTGGGAGTTTCAAGCTCTGGCAATTTTTTCACCCTCCCCGATAAAATGGGAACAAAGCAGGTGGAAAGATAAGCCAGGCTTCTGCCCTTGGCCATGAGGTTCAGCTGGTCCCGATGCCTTTCTGGGGCTTACCCTACTGCCCAGAGGCCCAAGTTGTAAGTGCACTATGTCAGAAACATAGACATGGTTGACTTTTTCTATAATGTCAATTTATTGGACAACTATATATTCACAAACTATGCCCATTACATTGGCTTTAATTCACCAAGTATTCCTGATTTCACTTGGTGTTCATGGCCATTAACAAATATAGGTTCTTTTACTTCACTCTTAATCATTTTCTAAAATATTTATTTATTTGAGAGAGAGAGAGAGAGAGAGAGAGAGAGAGAGAGAGCGCCAAGGCATCCCACCACTACAAATGAACTCCAAACACATGGGTAACTTTGTTTATCTTTATGTGGGTACTGGGGAAATGAAATGTATGCCAGCTCAAAGGCTTTGCAAGCAAGTGTCTTTAACCTCTGAGCCATCTCTCCAGCCCCCAATCTTATTAATATGAACTCTCTGATCACACATAACCCTTTATACAGTAGAATCTACGGAGAGATTCCGGAAAGAGTTAAAGTCGCCATGGAATTCAGAGGGGCCTCACTGAAGGCAGGAGCAGATGCAAAGAAAGTCACTGCACGTGGTTAGATAAGGTGTTGACATACCAGCCCAGTCATGGAGCAATTCAGGAACAGGAATGCCAGGTGCAGAGCTGGCACTAAGCTGACTGGGTCTGGATGGTGGTTAGCACTTCCAGTTGGCTTGTCAAGCAGAGGGATCAGCTGAGCTGAAACCCCAGCACAGAGTTAGTTTATTGCCTGTAAATCCCACACTACACAGACTTGATGATCTGGTGATGGATCAGTGGATTCCACTATGCCTCGGTTTTAGGTATCCCCCTTTTTCTATGATCTGGGCAAAAGGGTTGCATCATCCATTGGTTTGTGCTTGAGAAGCTCACATGCCTGTTTTTCTCTGATACGGTTTTGATAAGCCCCTGTGTCCAAGTGTTCCTGGTTTAATGTAATTTCCTAGCAGGTAATATTTTGTGTAAATAAGTTATTTATCAATCTGAGCCTCATGGCGTGTGCTGGGCAGATGGTGGTTGTTTACTTGCATAAAGACGAGGGTCATTCTGCCTCAGCATTTGCATTCAAAATGGAGCTGCTGCTTTACAAAATGGAGTCACTCTGGAAAAGGCACCGGCTGGAAGTTACTGTTCGGAAGAATATGGAGTCACTTAGAGCAGGGCATATCCACAAGCTTGCGGTTGTGTTGTTGTCCTGTTTTGCTCACTAGGCAGTAAAAAAAAAGGAGCTTTGACTCCTCGTGGCCACACCATTGGGGCATTGGGCAAGGTAACCTTCTCCCATGTCCCGCTCTTGTTCCTGGGATAGAGCAAGCTGAAGTCTCTGCACCCGCCATCTCCTACGTCTGCTCAGCGGTCCTGTCAAGTCAGGTGACAGCTGCAGCCCCTGGAACAGGAGTCCACCACTCTGCCGCATTGTTTCCCCTATAGGTCCCTAGCGAGTGGAGTGCCCTTGGGAAGTGGACAGATGTCTGAACAGAAGAGCACTGAGAGCCAGAGCCAGACCTGTGCGGGGTTTGCACAGGAGACAGAAGAACCATGGACACCAAGGGCAATTCTCTGATGCTGAGCGTATCACAGACATGTGTAACCCAAACCTGCCTTGATCCACAGGGCCTGTTCTGCTCTGTGGGCCTCTGGCCTGGGCACCAACAATATCCCATCGTCCTGGTTTCCATCTGTCCCATCTGCCTCCCCACTTCACTCCTTACCTAGCCTTCCAATGCCAAGACACAGTGACCTCCCCCAATATATACCCACAAGCTTCCCTATGTCTAATTCTAGGAAAACTACAAAAGCCAGAGTCCAAGGTCAGCAGACAGTGGTGTCACCTCTGTGTGCCTCGGTCTTGTGCCCTGGGAAGGGTGCACTGCCCCATGGCACTGGGTGCCCTCTGCTGCCTGTTCTCCCTTTCTCCTCTCAGAATGCTCAGTCCTTGGTTCATTCATCTGGAGAGCCCTTAGCAGGACATGGACCCAGACATAATCTGAAAGAGTGGTGGATGGTTCAGTGGTTAAGGCACTTGCTGCAAAGCCTAAAGAGCCAGGTTCATTTGTAGCAGCTGGAGGCCCTGGCGTGCCCATTCTCTCTGTCTTCTCTCTTCTCTCTCTCTTTGCTTGCAAATAAATTAATTATAATAATAACGAAAAAAAAGAGTGACAGGCCAGGCATTGTGGCTCATGTCTTTAATCCCAGCACTTCGGAAGCAAAGGTTGGAGAATCGCTGTGAGTTCTGAGTTCGAGGCCAGCCTGAGATTACACACTGAATTCAAGGTCAGCCTGGGCTTGAAAAACCAAAAAAAAAAAAAGAAGAAGAAGAAGAAAGAAAGAAAAGAGAGTGGTGGAGCCACTGTTCCTTCACCTGGTGTCCTTGACCTCAGGAAGCTCACCATCTAGTAGGAAGGATGGAAGGAGCTAATTTTTCCATTCTCTATCAGGTCTCCAAGAAGCCATCACCTACAGGCTGGCACATATGTTCCCTACCATGTGGGATGAAATGTACCACCAGAGCCTCAGAGGCATTGTGGGCACTAACATGGAGCCCAGGGAAGGTGTCATGAAACCGTGACATTAACCCAGGTCTCAATGGCAGTCCAGCAGGAAAAGAAGAGGGCATTTCTCATACTTCTTATAAACCCAAAACTCACCTTGATTTCTCCCTCGTTGTTTCTGAAGTGTTATTATTGTCTCCCTAAGGAGACTCTAAATTTACCCAGGTTAGGAACCAGGTCTCACCCACTGCTCTGAGTAGAGGCCATCTCTCAGTGCCTTAAAGATTTTCTGATCTATTCCCCACCAGGAGCAAAGGTTTGGGGGAGCCTTTCTTTCAGTCTGCATCATGAAAACGTTTCTTTTCCTATTTCCAAATATAACTAATGCTATCTGAGGATTTTTAATCTCTCACGCTTTTCATGTTGGGGAGTGTCAGCTAGTTCTTGGGCCTTCTATGAATTCTTTCTAGAAAAAAGAAAGCCCCCCCCCTAAAAGGTGGGGAGGCCTGGGGAAAGGCACAGTTCACCAAGAGAGTCTCATCTTGCCTGCAACTTAAAATCAAAGATGTCCAAAGCCGTGTGGCGGATCTTCTGTGAACTTGGAAAAGAGGAGTTTAATGCTGCCAGCCTAGTGGCGGAAGCTTTGGGACTTTTGTGGGAGCTCAGCCCAATGCCCTGGACTTGTCCAGAGCACCTCAGGAAGCTAAAATTGCCTCTTGTTGATTTCCAGAAGGAAGCCTGGGATAGAGCCACAACTCTGCCTTTGAATACCATGAGATTATTCCATGCTGGTCCAAGACAAGGGAAAGATGGAGGCCATTAGGCTGGAAGCTAGTGGAGAAGTAGGAAGACCCATGGCCACGTGAAGGACACACCAGGCTGGGACCTAGATTCCTCGGGAGTCACTGAGAGGGAAATGACCTCACACAGCAGCTGCTGCAGAGCTGGAACCCCTCAGGTGTAGCAGAGTTCAAGCAGCCGCAGGTGTCATGACTTCTTATTCAGCCCCAGGCCATAATAGAAAGCCCCCTTGGAGCCCATCAGGCCTCCTCTTCTTAGGCTCCTGGGCTGCTCATCTCCTAGCACCTGAGGTTCTCACCACAGGTAAGGTTTTGTCCTCCCCACCCTGGCAGATAGCTTAGCTGCTGTTGGGGTGGAAAGAACGGTTTTGTTTTCCCCTTGGACCACGTGGGTGCATCCATTCCCCCTTCCTGGATCCAAGACTCTCCCTCAGAATTATCCTTCTCTGTCGGTTTATCCAATTCTTTGGTTAAAAGCAGACATGAGTTCGGGTTTGGGGTTTGCCTTTGAACCCTCATAAAATAACTCGCAACATCACCAGCAAGTGTCAATGCAAACAGAGGTCTGCGGGAACAGGCTGATCATTGGCTACAATATCTTCTTGCTTCTTCATGCAGTGCGAAGGCTTCCACTCCACTTAGAGAACCTAAGACAATGAAGGACACCCCACTCCCTTCTGTAAGTATTGTGGGAGTAGAGGTTCCAGGAGGTCAAAGGTGACTGGTATTGTCTGGTGAGAGAACATGAACCTCCAACTTCAACACCAGTAGTCGCTTGATTAAGACTTCTACGTTCTATAATGTGTTTCCTTTCTGCATCCACATATAATTTTATGAGATAGTCCCTCAGGGTCTCAGCTCTGCTTGGGGAATTGAGGGAGGTGGGCTTGGGGGGTCAGGGAGGTGATGAGAGCCACAGAACTTGGCAAGACTGGTGAGGAAAAACAGGAGGTCCCCTGAAGAAGGCAGGGCAAGAAGCTGGCCCCATGGGGTGGATTTGAGAAGTTAGCATTTCTTTTATTGTTGGTTTATTTGTTGAGGTAGGGTTTTTACTCTAGCCCAGGCTAACCTGGAATTAGCTCAAACTCATGGTGATCCCCCTACCTCTGCCTGGGATTAAAGGCATGTGCCACCACACCTGGCTGGAAGTTATCATTTCTAAGGTTTGTTCCAAATACTTGGTGGAAAAGAACCCTGGAAGCCAAGCACCCTGGGGTTGCCCACTAATTCCAGCAAGAGATGGAGGCAGGCCTGGCATGTTCAGTCAGGTCACTCTGGAAGGACAAGGCTGGTAGTGTGGCCACGATTATCACCATTTCTGGGTAGGTTGGTAGGAAAAATAAGAGATTCAAGTGAAGAAAAAGTTTATTGAAAGTGTCTGGGTGTTGTGGTTCATTCCTTTAATACCAGCACTCAGGAGGCAGAGGTAGGAGGATGGCCGTGAGTTTGAGGCCAGCCTGGGACTACAGCATTCCAGGTGCCTACCCTTTGTTCCAAGGGGAAAACCAGGAAATGGCAGCCTTGGGTCACCCTCCTAGGACTGGCCCGTGTGTCCCTAGGGCTCCTCTCCTGCCCGTCTTCCTCACAGAGATGTCCTCTGGCTCTCAAGGTCCTTCCAGAGGGAACAGGGGCCGTGCAGACCCTTGGCTGCAGCCTACAAGATGGTCTTGTTGCCTGGAGGGATTTCACCCACCCCGCCTCGGGCCCTGTGCCAATACCCCAACTCCTGCCAGGCTGGGGTGGAAGCCACCAGGCCTGACTCTTCTAGGGAGGGGTTCAGTCCTTGGAAATGATGCCACGTCCACACCCATAACTGCAGCCAGCTCCCTGCCCTCCCTGACATCAGATCCATCAGCTCAGAAGCACCTCTGGATACTTTGGGGTCCATGTTCCCCACATTCTCTTACATCCTGCACCCACTGACTGCCTGGGTCTTTTTGCTTCCCCTCCCCCTTGAGATAGGTTCTCACTCGAGCCCAGGCTGACCTGGAATTCACTATGCAGTCTCAGGGTGGCCTCGAACTCACGGCCATCCTCCCACCTCGGCCTCCCAGTGCTGGGATCTAAAAGCATCTCGCAGGCTGGCAGAGTGGAGATGGTCAGAGGGAGCCGGGAGGCCGGGGAAGGGGGACAGCACCTGGCAGGACTTCTGGAGGGACCATTGGCCCGTCACCCTGGCCTGGGCTGCTGGCGGGCCTCACACAGGCCGCTCACATTCCAAGCTGGCTGCCTGGTTTGTTTTCTTAAGAAAGCAATAACCACACACATTCACTGTGGCTCTTATGGCTTTCCATATGTATAATCGCTCTTTCTCCCTTCAGTTTTTCCAACTTTTTTTTTCTTTAAAATAAATGCTCATAAATTTTACTGGTGAAAAGGGAAGAAAAAAACATCCCTAAAAAGAGCAGTTTGTTACGGGAGAAAAAAACACATATACACCCAAGCCAAGTGTAGAAAGACTGAGCTGTGTTTTAGCTAACACTATAGACCTGAGGAAGTAGAGGTGACACACTTTAGGTTTTAAGCAGAAGAAAGGAGATTCTTTGCTATTTTTTCTAACTTGCACGTCTAAGTCTTGAGATTTATTCAATATGCTTAAACCATGACCATCGTCTTCCTGAGCCTGGTGGCCCTTCCTGGGGGAAGCAGTTGTCACCCGAGACTAACTTCTGGCTTTAGAATAGCTCTCTGCCATGAGGGCCACATGAGCCACGTGTAAATCTCAGGACCCGGAATCTCCAAATCTTTCAAACTGCACAATGAGAGAGTTGGACCAGAACATCTGGAAACTTCTACGACTCTATGATGATCCTCCCTTCCACAGAGCGCCCCAGTCTCTCCTGGCTGCCTTCCCAATATTCCTCTGACCCTTCATCAGTAGTTCCCCACTGCTATTTAGAACTTCCCAGCTTCCCTTGTAACTGGGTGTGTCCGCTTAATTCCAACCAATAAGACAGTCTGTGGACTAGCATTCAGTTTTGCCCCCTTGCTCTTCCCACACAGAATTCAGTCATATGTTGGAAGCAGAGGGACCACCTTGGAAACAGAGGTCAAAATATAGTCGGGTGCCCCATCAAGGCATTTGCACTCAACCTCCACCAACAGCCATCCCCTGGGATTATAATGGAGTTAAAAGCTTCCTGTCACCTGATGGCATGATGGCCATCGGAACGTCTGTAGTGCAAACCTTCACGTATTTGTGATGACGCTGGTGTAAATCCCACTCATTCCAAGCATTATGTGCACTACATGTACTTGTTAGTGACAGGAGACCGTGTTACAGGACTCTATATTTACCATCCAATACTTTCTTTTCCAAGGTAAGGTCTCACTCTAGCCCAGGCTGACCTGGAATTCACTATGGAGTCTCAGGGTGACCCCAAACTCATAACCTCCTACCTCTGCCTTCTGAGTGCTGGGATTAAAGGCGTGCGCCACCACACTCCACATCCTATACTTTTGGCTGTTTCAGAATGTCCTCCTGCTTTTTTTTTAAGTTTATTTCAAAACAGTGCAGCATGTTACACCACAGGCAGCCTCATACATTCTGTGAGGTGCAGGGGTGCGGGTTGTAATTGTAGGCAGGGCTGAGGATTGAACCTAGGGCCTTCCATATGCCAGGTAAGCAATGTACCGCTGAGTAATATCCTGTTTTTGTTGATGTTGCTGTTTTTAGATATTTATTTGAGAGAGAGCAAGAGGCAGAGAGAATGGGTGCTCCAGGGTCTCCAGACACTAAATACGAACTCTAGACACACAAGTCACCTTGTGCATCTGGCTTTACATGGATACTGGGGAATCGAACTCGGATCCTTCTGCTTTGCAGGCAAATGCCTTAACTGATAAGGCATCTCTCCAGCCCCGTTGTTTTGTGTTTTTTTTTTTTAATTACATCTCTTGGCATCACATCCTCTTGTGCTTAATCTCATATTTTGTCCATCAGGGCCTCATTATCAGTAAGCTATACCATATGTATTGTTGTAGTCAGCTTTCTAGTTGCTGCGCAGAAAGAACCCAAGCAAAAGTGGCTTGTGGAGGAATGGGTTTATTAGGCTTACAGACTCGAGAGGAGACTCCATCCTGGCAGGGAAAACGATGGCATGAGCAGAGGGCTGGACATCACCTCTGCCACAGCACTGCAAACAGCGGCAGGAAGGTATGCCAAACACTGGCAAGGGGGAGCTGGCTTATAACCCCAAAAGCCCGTCCCCAACAACACAGCTCTAGTGAGGTTCTAATTCCCGAATTGCCATCAGCTGAGGATCGATCTATCAGAACACATTCATTTGTTTGTGGGGGACACCTGGATCAAACCATGACATGTATATACCATACACCTAGGTTTGTGTGGATACATTCTGGTATTTACACAATGATAAAACCATTAATCACATATTTCTTAGTACATATCCCCACTGTCATGATACACATGTCTGTATAGCATAGTGATAAGACCGCACAGGGTCTGGGTTCCCAGGGCATCAAGGAGTGACTGAGACACAACCCCAGACGGCACCTCTCAGATCCCACTCCATCTGGATTAACCATGGTCAGGTGAGTGTCTGCCATGTGCAGTGAGAACTGGTACGAGGCTGAGGAGGAGAGTCCTTCCACAAACACAAGTGTTTTCCACGTGCCTGGTGACATGGTGCCTGGCCTCTTGGGGCTCACAGACCAGTTGAAGACAACCGAAATCAATTAGTTACTAATTATGACTTCCCCCAAGGAAATCAGTGAGGCCTTGCAAAGGAGAAGAATGGGAGGAGAACTGTCCCCAGTGAGTAGTCCCAGGGCTAGTGAGGAGACATACTGAAGGGAAAGAGTGAAGGAAGAATGTTCCAGACAAGAAGCAACAGCATATGCCAAGGTGTCAGGACGGGAGGGAACTGTGGTGTGGGAGGAAGCTAGTGAGGATGGAGATGGTGAGAGAGGCCGAGGGTGCAGATACATGGGTGAGGTTTTAAGTCATCAAAGACCTTTAGGAGAATGTTGCTTCTCAAGACTTTCATCCTCATTTTTTGTGTTCCTGTCCCCTGCTCAGAGATCTTGCCAACCTGGCTGTGAAAACAGGTTTTTGGTCTCTGGTGCTGAGGCATCTGGGTGTGAGGCAGCTTCAGGGTTTGAAGGCAGGTGAGGAACTCTGGGCCTGAGGGCCAGTCCCAGGCTGCCTATAGCTGCTGTTATCCCTGCCTGTCCCACCTTGGACAGATGAAAGGAGGCAATGTGTCCAATCCCACAGAGAATCATGGGAGCCATGGTTGGCACATAGTAAGTACGAAGCCCTTGTTAAGTCCATCATGACTAGGAAACCATCAGAACCCAACGTTCCTGCCTCCAGCACAGGGATGCTTCTAAAGCTCAGCACAGCCCTGTGCCCAAGATTCCTGCTCTTTCTGGGCATGAAACCCAAATACCTTCATGGTAAAAGAGTCTCACGGACTCTACTATCGATGGCCCTTGTAGACCGATGATGACAGTGGTTTTTTTTTTTTAAATATTTATTCATTTTCAAGCAGAGAGATAGAGAGAGAGAAAAAGAGAGAGAGAACCAGGGCCACCACCTGGTGGGTCTGGTTTATGTGGGTCCTGGGGAATTGAACCTGGGGCCTTAGGTACTGGAAGCAAGTGCCTTAACCACTGAGCAATCTCTCCAGCCCATGACAGTGGTTTTGAAGTTAGACAAACCTGAATTCAAATGTCCCTCAAATTTCTGTATGGCCTTGGATGGCCTTTGAAACTTCTCCAAACTTGCTTTTCTTGCTGAAAAAAATAAAGTGAGCTTATTCATCCAGTTGTGATGGCTTCTTCCTATAATCCCAACACTCGGGAGACTGAGGCAAGAGGATTCCTATGAGAATAAATAAAGTCCTCCAGGGCTATACAGTAAGTTCCAGGCTAGCCTGCATTACATTAGGAGACTGTCTCCAAAAAATTTAATCAGCTTATTAATACCAGTAATGTCTCTCCCCCATGAGTATGAAATAAAACTATTTGTATAGAGAACATAAAAATTATCATCACAGGCTCCAGAGTGCAAGGGTTTTATTTACCTACAGCTTATATTAACTTTGCTTGGGATCTTCACATTGGAAATTCCAGCTCACTTAGATCCCTTTCATAGCCACTTGTGGGAAAGTTTAACCAGAGTGGAGAGTCACTCCTCCATCCCTGGCTCTTCCCTGAAGACGCACCAGGTTCTTCAGAGTTTAAGTACCCTGCCGTCCTTGGGAAGTGGCACAGCTGGCCCTGTGCCTTCATATGTCCATCCAATGCTCACAGTGTCACCATGGTTACTGTTGTCCTCACCTACCAATCACACACACACACACACACACACACACACACACACACACACACACACACCTTGACTCTTACAAGGAAGTCTTGCTCTAGAACGAGTGTTTTTCCCTCAGATTTACACATTCAGCTCTTCAGTTGAGTTTTTGCACTTAAGAAGTGTCTGAGGACAGAGCAGCTGACCCATCCTTCCTATTCCCTTATGGTGGGTTAAGACAAAAGGTAGAAGTCTAGGAATGAGGAGGATACCCCATTAGGATCTCAAAATGGTGCCCCTTTACTCTCTTAGAGAAAGTGCCTGTCTGGCTTAGAGTAACTGCTCACTGGTCACCATCCAGGGTCTTGTTCAAGTTCAGTTATGGGCTAAGATTCTGAAATGTGCCTTCTCTTCCTCCCTCAGCCTGGAAATGATGCTGGTAGAGGCGGAAGACCCTCTTCTCTCTCAAGGGGCCAGAAACACCACCACTGGAGAGCTCATCCTTTAGGTCAAACATTGCCTCCCCCAGGGTCATGTTAACATGTCAGCAGTGCTGGGACAGTGTGCATTTCAGTTGTGCCCCAGGGATGAGAAGCAAAGAGAAGGAATGACACAGCTCAGGCCCTCGTTTTCCTGAAGAGGAAGGGAGGAAGAGGTGGCTTCGGGCACCTGGGGATGCAGAGCAGCATCTGTGCCCTCGAGTCCAAAGGCGGTGGTAGCCAATACTAAAGATAGTGAAGTCTATTCAAACTTGCGTCTATTTCTTAAGGGTCCAACCAAGGTGTGGGGAGGGGGTGCTCAGCCCGGGCTTTAGGAGGAGCCCTGCTCTGGCCTCAGGAGGCTAGTACGGATGATTCAGGGCATGTGTCATGATGGTCTGTATTGCCATCCACACCTCCTGGGCTGTGGGGATGATCTGCGAGGCTGGCAGCAGGAAGCCATAGTGTCCAGTGTCCCGGAGCTCAAAGCTGAAGGCATACTTGATGCCATTTTCATAGGCCCAGTCCACGGTAATCCCGCTGGCTACATCTAAAACAAGAACCAGAACGTCCAGAAAGGAAGGAGAGGGTGTGGACACAAGGTACATAGGACTCCCGAGTGCAAAGTGGGCCCTGAAGCCAATCCCCCATCTGGGCCTTACACAACAAGTTTCCTGGTCCAGGCCTCATATTGGCCCTACCCAGCCTCTACAACCCATTTCTACCCCTGCAAAAGGAAAGCTCCCAGAGGCCACCAGACAAAGAAACTTTCCCCTCGGGAGACTTTGCAATAAGCCGGACGACATCAGGATCTGTCCATCCATGCTGCAAAGAAACAGCGGCCAGGTACCACCACCCACCCAGCCCAACTAAGCCCCAGTGGCTGGGCCAGCCTGGCCTGGAGAGCAGCTGCTGGCAACCCCGGGGAAGAAGGCCGCACTCACAGAGGGTGTTGCTGATGCTGCCAAAAAGGTACTCCATTCCATGTACCTTGTACAGAGCGCTGACTGCATCCTTGGCAAGATTGTACTATAAATGACAGCCAGAGAGTAAGAGGAGGGACTCCCCACCCCACCCTAGACCTTCAGCAACTTATGAGAAAGAAGTGTGGGCTCGGGAGTCCATAAAGACAACTCTTGGACCTCCAGCTCTGAACAGTGCTTACGGATCCTTCTGATCATGGGGTCTCACTCCCCTTGGTCCAGATCCTCATTTTGGGAATGAGAGTCTGAATCCCTGGAAATAAACCACGTAAGGATTTTCCTCCCTCCTTACTGGGGCAGCCAATCTTACCAGCTCCTCATAGTTTGAGACTGGTGCCAGGGAGTGGCCGTAAGGGTACATGAGCATCTGGGAGTAGCTGTGGATGGAGATCAGAGCCTTGATGTTCCCATGGCCCGTGATAAAGTCCACAATGGCGGCCACCTCCGGCTCTGACTGAGGGGAGGGCCCATGGTAAGTCTCTGAGCAGGGATTTTTGTTAGAACCATTTCCTGATAATAAAATAAAACCACCCAAAGTGTTAGAATTCCCAGATGTGTTAGAGACAGTTCTAACAAAACAGCCCTAGGTACCCTTTATCTCACAGCCTCCTTGTACAAGTTGACTGAGAACATGTGACTGCTTCTGACCAATGACAACGTGAACAAAGATGTGTCCAGTCTAGTTTGAGATTGTTAAGAGAAAAGGTGACTTCTTCACACTCCGGATGACTCATGACACAGCACTTAAGCTAAGGCAATAACAAAGTCATACACAAAATCTGTCACCAACCCAGACACTTGCCACGGGCAGCCCAGAAACCATTCTAAGAACAGAGAACTCATCCTTCCTTTGTTGGGTGGTACTAGCCTGGGGTAAGGAACCTTGGGGAAAAGGGGACATGGCTGAGGAGGGCTGGTATGGGCCAGGCTAACAGTGGCCCTGTTTATTGTGTCTCCTGGGAGCTGCTCCACCTGCTCCACTTGGTGCATGACAAATAGCTACAGATGAGCTGAGCAGGGGAGGCTGAAAGCTTTGTCTGTATTTGCAGCCCACGCACGCACGCACGCACGGAGAGTGATTCCTCTGCCAATGGCCAGGTGGCTTTGCCCAAATATGGAGAAACACTTCAGGCCATTAGTTCTGGTTTGAGCTAAGCAGAATAAACTAATCTTCCCCTGACCAAATGGGAATTAGCTGCCTGCATCTCTGACGTTCACAGTCAAGGTCCTCTGAGTCTGCCTGTTTCACAAGTACCTGCTAATGGATTCATTAGCTATTTATTTTTCCTTCTCTAAAAATGTAATTTGTAGCAAGGGGAAATCTCTGAAAGGACATGGTAAATTATTAAAGCAGTAATCTTTGGGTAGTGGGATTATGGGAGCTTTTAGGCCCCTTTAGGCTTTTTTCCTCCATAATTGTTTTTTTTTAATATATATATATATGTGTGTGTGTGTGAGTGTGTGTGTGCACTTGGGTGTGGAGAAAGAGAGAAGAGAGAGAGATGAGAGACTTTTTTTTCCTGTAGAGAAACACACAAAAGTTATTTTCTTCAAAAGGCAATTTGTCTTCCTCCGAGCTAGGCTAACATCTGTGGGCACTGGCTGTGGAGAGGTTCATGGATACCACCCAGGGCAAACCTACTCATCTTAAAATGCACACGCCTAACTTTACACTGCAGCGATCACTCCTGGTAGCAGTAATTACACACTCAGCCCAGATCCTCAGGCAATACCCCCCCCCATGTAGCCTGAGTGCTTTGCTCCCCTTACTTTAGAACTACACTTAGTTTTCATTGTGAACAAACTCCAAGAAGCCAGATTTACAGAGCCACAGACATCCAGATCTAAGGTGCTTCATCATTGGGCTGGGAAGATAGCTCAGCCGCCAAATGTGCTTGCTTGCAAAGCCTGACAATCTGGGTTCAGTTCCACAGTACCCATGTAGAAACCAGATGCACAAAGTGATGCATGCATCTGGAGTTTGTTTATAGCAACAATAGTGCTCATATTCATATTCTCTCACACACAATATATATATGTTTGAAATGTCCCATCATTGATTTAGCCTCCAGCTTACAGACTTGCTTATCAATAGCAACGGCCCTGCCTCCACTGTGGAGTGTGGACACCACGTTAGGGAATGAGGGCTGTGTGTGCTCTGGAGACCCTATCTGACTGGACCCAGCAAACTGCTATTTTCCTAGGGTCCATATACTTTCTCTTTTTGGACTTTCTAAAGAATTCAGTTTCCCCACAGTGTCTCTGTGCCCCTGGCACATGTTGGGGAGAGACGATCAAGGAAGAACACCATGGAACTCGAGAGAAAGCAATCCAGCAGTAATGGAAAGGACCAGCCCTGCAAGAATGCCCGCCAGCCCAGGATCACAAAGGGTCAAAAATACACAGCAGGCCCAGTCCATTCTGATAAGCACTTGGCTCGTTCTATATTTGACTTTTGCTCTGACCTCCTCAAAGGGCAAGGTCTCAGCTCTCAGGGAACACATTTAGAGGTTTCCCTTCAGGAAAGGGCTGGGGACGTGCTAGAGGCACCACACACTCTGGACTGGGAAAAGCAGGCAAGAGTACTTTCTATCTCCTCGGATCTTTCTCTGCCATGTTTAGGATCCTCATTTCAGCTGAGAGCAGCCTGACTATCCGATGGAGGCTTAGCATATGTTCAACCTCATCCCATACCCCACACCCCACAGCCAATCCTAGGGTCATCCTTGCCTGGCCCTGGCCATGACTCACATATGTGTCCCTCCTCCCATGTTATGAGTCAACACGCTTTGATGCTGAGGACCAACAACTCCACAGCCCTGTTCCTGGGACCACAAGACTGACGTACCACCAAAGCCTATCTTCCAGTTCCTGTTGAGGTCCACGCCAATGCAGAAGATGCCAGGTCTGCTCGACTTGTTTTTCCTCCACAGACGATTCTGAGAAAGCCCAGGTCAGGAAGCTTCATACACTAGACCCACTCCCAGGGATGCGCTAGACATCCTGGCTCATGAAGGAGGGGCTGGTGGAGAAGGGAGAAACAAGGGGAAGGAACCCCAGGGCAGAAGAGGCTGGTATGGGGCTGGGCGAGGACTATGGGCGGATGAAGTTGGGGCCTAGGGAGCGATCTAAGACCAGGCTGTCAATGTCAGCATCCCTGGGCAGTGGGCAGGAGGTTGACAGGTAAGAGGCCATAGCTACCATCCTCTCCTCAGCCAGGCTCTCTGAATACCCTGAAGGTGCTAGCTCAGAGACCTCACCCCCAAGTTGACCCCTGCTAGGGTTCCCCAGGTGCCCTCACCATGCTGTGGGTAAATGCAAAGCCATCAGGGTTGGTGACAAGCTCTATGAAAATGTCCATGGCTCTCAGTATGTTCGTCAGGATGTGGTCTTTGCCATATGCACTGACAATCTGCAAGAAAGGGTACCAGTGGAACTCTGGCTCTCCTCAGAGGCACAGCAGGACATTTGCACAGCTGGTAGCCCCCAGAAAAAGGTGTCACCAGGCACACCCTATGCACAACCAAAAGCTTGGATCTTAAACAATTGGAAGGCTCAGGATAGCCCTGGGCTCTGTGTTGTACAAGGCCAGAGCACATGACAGCTGGCCAAGGGCAGGAGGAAAAGAAGTAAGTCTAAGTTTTTCAACTGGAAGTGCTCTAAAAATGTCAAGCAGTGCCCCCCCATGCACCCCAGTTCCAGGCTGCCCCTCAGCTGCTGGTACCTACTGACCTTCATGGCGATCCAGATGCCGGTGGCGTGGGTGATCCACTCCCGGGAGTGAATCCCAGTGTCAATCCAGATAGCTGGGCGATGAAAGCCTCCAGTGCTGAACTGGAAAAACAGAAGCAGGACCCAAACAGAGATGTGACCGGAGACAGCAATGGTGCTGGACCCCGGCTTCCTGAAAGTTAGGATCCAAGATGCATCCTCACTGTCTGGGAGGGACCATATGCCAGATTTGCTTAATCTAAGAGAAGGGAGTGTGCAAGTCCTGTATGTGCACCCCTGAAGTGCATGTGCCCCCAGATATCTTACTAACATACGGGTTCAGTAGGTCTAGAGAAGGGTCTAACGTATGGCAGTTGTAAACATGCATGCTCTCAGGTGATATGGATGATACAGGACAAGGTCACGTGTTCAGCAACCAGGTCTTTAGATTTTTAAATTTTTATTTTTATTTGCAAGTAGAGAGAGATAGGAGAGAGACAGAGAGAATGGGTGTGCCAGGTCGAAAAACTCTAGGCGCATGTGCCACTTTATGCACTTGGCTTTACATGGGTGCTAAGGAATTGAACCTGGGTTGTTAGACTTTGCAGGCCAGTTCCTTAACAGTTGAGCCATCTTTCCAGCCCAAGGTCTCGGACATTAAGGAGACATTACAACAGCGCTCCGTGGAGGATGGAAGCAGAAGCGGGTAAAGTCAAGAGCCTTGGTTAGGTGAGGCCATGCGGCTATTTAGAAGTATCTAGCAGAGCCCTGTGAGCGCCAGTGTCTGTCCTTCCTCACTGTTGATGTCAACTGCCCTGCATGGCCCCCACTCTGGCTACTCTGCACTGTGCCTCGTACTTCCTTCATGATCAAGGACACTACAGTGGTCAAGTTTGCTCAAGCTCTGTTCCAGGGGCTCCACGGATGCCTAGGAGGTTTCCCCAGAGCCTTAGGCCTATCTGTGGAGCTGCCTGACCCAGATGGCCTCAGTCATTGTCAAAGGAACCCTCTGTGAACCTCTTCTCTCATTCAGTAGATGAATCAAACCCCAACAACAGGAAGAACACTGACTCACCCAAGCTCACCCCAAGTCCAAGGTAACAACTGCCTCTCCACATCCCTGTCTATTGAGTAACCCTCCTACTACTTCCTGCCCGGATTACTGAACTGTCACCTATCCATCTGCGAGAGGGTGGGGCCCTGAATGACACAATCTCAAAGCATGTGGGTCACCTGACAACCACAGTCTACACATCTTCCCTCTCCCCACAGGTCACACCTAGCCACTAACCATGAGCTCAATCTTATGTGAGAGGCTCTCTCTCTCTGGTCTGCGCTGACGTGCTGAGCTCTTACCTTCAGGACAAGAATGGACCGATTTTCAAAGCTTCGGCCGATGTGAATTTTGGAGACGATATCAGAATGCTCAATTACAAAGTTGTCAATCCAGCTATATATCTGAAAGCAACGAAGTCTGTCAAGCTAGCAGTTAAGTGAGGAGAGAGGTGATCCCCAAAACACCTCGGGATACCCTTCCTCCATCTCACCCTCTTTCTGGCTTTCCTACCTCGATCGGGAGTCTGAAAGAACCCAGATCAAGAATTGCAAACCCTGATTATACCCTCAGAGCTAAAGGCCACTGATTTGTGGCTTCCTCTGGACTGAATCTATCCAAATCCCCAGACATGGACTCTGTTATAGTGGTGTATCCCTGTATAATCCTAGCCCTTGGGAAGCTGAGGCAGGAAGATTCGGAATTCAAGGCCAGCCTGGGCTACAGCTTGAATTAGATAGCTAGACCCTGTCTAAAATAATAAGTAAATTCCCACACATGCTCTACATAGACCTCTCTTTCTCTAATCTTCATGCTTTGGTCCATCTAATCCATTTGACACACCTCATAAACCTTATGATGTGGTTTTATATCTTTTTTACTCTCAGTCCCTTGAAGGAAAGGGTTGTGTTTTATTTATCTTTGGCCTTAATAATAGTGACAGACTATCTTAATTCACTACATGTCAATGAATAAATGAAAGAAAATAGAGCCTCTATTCCATGTCTCATGAAAGGAGAAAAGTGGTATAGTAGGCAATGTCAGTAATGTCATGTCCTTTACAGACCAACAGAGATCTGTGACGTGAGTTCTGTGGTAGACATCCCTGTCCCCTCCATTAGAAACAAGTGTTTCCTCACACCTGCTCCAGTGGGCTATCACTATGATCATGTATTTTCTCTGGCTCTTCAATGCACCCCTCATACCTTCAAATCCCCACAACTGGGGCCACAGAGCATCAGGACTGGTTACAAAGAGGATGGGATATGCTGGCAGCTCTGCTTACACTGTCCTGGCCTGGTGCGCGCTCCCCAGAGACTCTTGACTTGGTTCTGAGCCTGCCTAGGGCTGTTCAGTTGCACTGAGGTCCCCTCTGTCGGTCTCTTGGCTTCTGGGCTTCTTCATCTGCTTGCCTCCAAACAGACTTTCTCCTAATATCTGCTCAGCACTCCCCAGGTCCCATCTCCTAAAGTCCCAGCATCCTCCACTGCCTGTGCCTGGTCCTCAAGACCACAAGGGCCTCAGAGGTGAAAGAGAGCCCAGAGCTTATGGAGACAGACCTACCTCCTCCAGGGTGTGGTAGGAAGAATAACTGAAACTGCTGGTGCTGCGCTCCAGTCTGCGGGACTTGGCCATGGCTTCTCTCTCCTCATCCAGCAGCACCTAGGAGATGGGAGCACACACTGGAAGGCAGAAGAAGGCTGGGGAATGAGCCACTGTGAGCATGCGCTGCACAACAAAGGAGGTAAGGCTGTGGGGTGCTTCTCCAGCTGGAATACTAGCACCTCGCACCATTTCCCAGAAGAGCACGGACAAGGTACCTGGAGTGCCAAGTTCTTAGTCTGCCTCTACTACCAGCTTCCTGTGGAACTTGCTGGAGTCATAGATTCCTCACCTTGAAAATTGGGGTGGCAATGTTTGCTGTGCAAGCTCAAATGATCATGGATGTGAAGGGTGTTGAAAAAGCGCTCATGGTCTGTTGCCAACATTGCTTTTGCCATATAGACATCTACACCGTTCAGTCAGGACCCAAGCCTCAAGCCACATGGGCACTGACCATCACTCTGGGAGACTAGAGGGCTCCCCTGACCCCTAGCTTCCACTCTACTCTTAGGAAGTAGCCCAGGCAATTAGTATCCAAGCTATTCAGAAAGCCAGGCACAGACAAAACGAGGCCCAAATGGTCTTTCACTCACCATGCTGTCTTTCAGACACAGCATAAGTGAGCTAAAAGCAATGTCCTTGAGTGGCCTTTAGTCTTCCCACAGACCACAGGGAGGGCAGTTGAGTGCTGACTTCTTGCTGCTCAGACCACTCACAACATCCTGGGATACTGGTCTCAGCTTAGGCCAGAGTGAGAGGTGCAGGTCCAGGATGGATCGGCCCCTCTGACCAACATCCTCGTCACCTCAAAGGTACCTCTCACAGCAGCTCTGGCTCCTAAGTCTGGACGATGCCTTGGTTGGAACCAGTGACTTGGTTTATAAGGTATCTTTACCTTCATGATCTCACCTGATCTGGTCAGAGACCAGACGCTGGGGAAGGAATTAGCTCAGTGTTTTAGAGATTGGAGAGCTGACAGGACTTGAATGCAAAAGCTAACAAATGCAAGGATGAGGTAAAAGCCAGATCTTCTCTTGGGTTTCAGCAATCAAAACCGAAGACCAAGACTGGAGAGATGGCTCAGTGGTTAAGGTGCTTGCCTGCAAAGCCTAATGTCCTGGGTTCAATTCCCCAGGACCCACGTAAAGCCAGATGCACAAAGTGGCACATGCATCTGGAGTTCGTTTGCAGCAGCTAGAGGCCCTGGTGTGCCCATTCTCTCCATCTGTCTCTCTTTGATCTCTCTCTGCTTGCAAGTAAATATTTTTTAACTGAAGACCAACAATAATACCATATATACGCACATTTCCATATCTCAGTGTGCACATAGTTAAATGTAAATATAGAGAGAAAACCATAAATGTACAAAATGATAACAGCTGAAAACTCCGTCATACAATTCTTGCAATTAAAGTTTTTTAAATAATGAAAAAAAAAATCAAGCTTTCTCCAGCACAGGAAAACAAGACATTAAAATGCCAAAAATAAATTCACCAAAATGTTAATGATGCCTATTAGAATAGGAAGACACAAATTTTGAGCATTTTTCCTTTCTATATTTTTACATTTTGGCAACATTCTCATACTACTTTGATAAGTGAGGACTTTAAATGAATAAACAATACTGAAACTAAAGCCCTCATAGCTAATGTGAAATAGCAGCTGCAGTCTTCCATCCTGAGGCTGGAAGGGGGGGATCCCCAGGGTCCCCACCCCTGCTAAGATAAGGCTGCCTGCCAGTGACTCACTCATTCCCGAAGTTCCACCTGCTCACATCTCTCAAGTTCTGAGCTTTTCGTATGGGCCTGGAAATCAATATCAGGACTCACGCTATTTTATGTCTCAGAACCAAGTACATGCTAGACAATCCTAACTGCCATGTTTTCAAGCTGGGCAGGTCAAGCTAGACATTTCCCACTGCAGCAAAGGTAGGATTACTGGTTAAGTCAGATATGGCTGGAGAGGGCTGGCCCTCATGAACCCCTCACAAGCACCATCCTAGAAAGCTCTCACTAAAGCAATGTGTCTTCTTCCCAGGAAATCCACCCAAATCTCAACGGCCCACCGTGACCGATGTGTTCCTGCCACTGAAAGTTGGTGCAACCAGCTGTGGTGAGCAGCTGTGCGAAGGACAGCAGCTGGGCCCCGGGAGGGGGGGCGGGGCCTGGGCCTGCTCTAGCCTCATGGAATGAAGTTACTGGGTCTAGATCTCTAATGTCCCAGGGTGTGAGTAGGGGGTGGGAGACATGGAAGGCAGGACCCAAGAATCCGTCTCTTCCAACAAGGCCAGGGGCAGCCATAGAACACAGCTCCTAGGAGTCCAGCCTTTGTTCCACAAGGCAACTTGAAGACAAATGGGAGGTCAGCACCAAACTGCAAACTACTTTTCAAATGGGCTTCCGGCCTGGTGAATGGATACGACACCCTCCTATGAGCTGGGAATACTCAATCCACACAGCTGGGCCCCAATTCCAGGAACATTAATCTACCCTGGCCTGAAATCTGCACAGATGTCTGTTCCCTTCCTGGGGTGAGGGAAGAGGACAAGAGAAGTAAGAATGCAGTCTTGAATGGGTTTAGGATGCCTAATTACAGCCTGGACGGGCTCAGGCGCCTCAGGAAAAAAAAAAAAAAAAGCAAGAAACTCCAAAGTAAGCCATTTGCCTCCCTGGAAGCCATAACCTGACAGGAGAGGAAGAACTTGGTGTGAATTCATTTATGACAGGGAAGGATGGGACATTAAGCAATGAACAGCACCCCCAGGATGAGGTGAAGCTGAGGTGTGAAGTGGGCAGATGGGGCTCCCTGCAGCCTGGCCCCAACCACAGACCTACATGCACAGAGCTCATGGGAAGATGGCAGGGATTCCTGTGTTGGCAGCAGGGGCTTCTCCTGGTGTGTCCCTGGCTTTCTCTAATAGGCCTAACACTTGTTGTGTAGATAACATACATAGGGAAGAGCCACAGATCTAATGTTGCTTAAAAAGAGCCTTTCAGGCTGGAGAGATGGCTCATTGGTTAAGGCACTTGCCTACAGAGCCTAAGGACCCAGGTTTGATTCCCAGTGCCCACATAAAGCCAGATGTACATGGGGCACCTGCATCTGGAGTTCGTTTGCAGTGGCTGGTGGCCCTGGAGTGCCCATTCTTTCTGTCTCTTTCTTTCTCTGTTTGCAAATAAATAAAGAGCAATATTTTAAGAAAAACTAATTTGGGGGGCTGGAGAGATGGCTCAGCGGTTAAGGCACTTGCCTGAAGAAAAACTAATTTGTAAATAAAAATAGAGCCTTTCAGAAGTCAGAGCTGAACCAGTGGGCTTCACTGCCCAATAGCAAAGGTAAAATAGCACACAAGGAGCCATCTTGACTGCTGAAGAGGCAACCAGGTTGTCTCAAAAGAGACCCTGGTACTGGCACTAATGTGGGAAAACTATTCACTTCTCTGTGCCTCAGTTTCTCCTCATGCACTGAGGGTCATTTAGCCATTTACTTGAGCACTTACTAGAAAGTGCCCCAATGAGGAGGAGAAGGACACAGCTGTGGTGACCGTGATGACAATATCTGTTAGGGGCTCCAGGGCTCTATGAAGGCTCATGATGAAGGAATAGGAAATCTGGATTCTTCCAGAGGGGACGTGGCACATGTTCATTCTCTCTCTCTCTCTCTCTCTCTCTCTCTCTCTCTCTCTCTCTTTTGCCTTTTTGTCAAATTATTTTTATTTATTTATAAACATATAGGGAGGGACCAGGACTTTTTGCCACAGCAAACAAACTCCAGACACATGTGCCACTTTGTGTATCTGGTTTTATGTGATACTGGAGAATCTAACCCAGGCTTTGAAAGCAAGAGCCTTTAACTGCTGAGTTATCTCCCCAACCCACCTTTTTGCCCTTGTGTTTAAAAAAAAAAAAAAAAAAGACAGGGTCTTACTGTGTAGCCAGCCTGAAACTTGTCATCCTCTAGACTCTGTCTCCAGAGTGCTACCTACCACTGGAGTTTCAAAGAGGTGAGGAGCATGGTTGGCTTGCAGATTTTTAAAGGACTCGTCTGTCTGTCTGCTGTCAATGGGCAGTAAGGAGGCAGAGATGAAATTGGGAAAAGCAGTTAGCAAGCTACTGGAATAGAGGAAAAGAGCAGAGCATGGTGTGCATTCCTGGGGTCCCAACACTAGGGAGGCTGAGGCAGGAGAAGTTTTAGTGAGTCCCAGGAGAAGAGAGCTTGGTTGAGCCTGGAACAATCCACTGAGGGATGGCATTCGTTTGCCCAGGGTGGTGGTTTGGGGTGAGCTGGAAGGATTTGCTGCTGGTTTGGATGTGGAGGGTGAGAGTCAAGAATGACTCCAGATTTCATGTCTAAGGGAACTGGAAGGACTCGGCTGTGTGTGTGTGTGTGGGGGGGGGGGTGCTTGGTTTTAGATGCCCACCCAGTGGAGACAGTGAAAAAAGGTGCCAGAATACCTGAAAGATGCTGCCTGGAGACATAAGAAGATAGATTTAGCACCACGATCCTGGATTAGGGTGTCAAAAGCAGTCCAAGCAAGAAGCTGCAATTTGAATCATGGGCCATGGGCAGCCAGAGAGCTAGGGACAGCCAGTGTCCTTAGAGCCCAGAGCAGACACACGAATGAGGCAGGAACAGGACCCTCGGCACCCATGGGAGATGAACACTGACAGCTAGCCGTTGGTGTGGACCTAGTGTTTCCCATCCCCTTTGGCTGAGTGAGGGGCATGGGAGATGGGTAGGTCCAGAGAGTCTCAAAAGTCAACCTTGGCTGGGAGGCAGAGGGAGGCAGAGGTAGGAGGATCGCTGTGAGTTTAAGGCCAGCCTGAGACTACAGAGTGAATTCCAGGTCAGCCTGGGCTAGAGTGAGACCCTACCTCAAAAACATAACAAAACAAAAAGTCAGTATTTTCAGAAGTTTTGCTCCTGAGAGAAGCGGAGCAAGGAAGGGGTCAGGAGGGTTTCTTATTTCAGATAGGATAAGTAACTCCCTATTTGTATGCTGATGGGGACAATTCCGTGGAGATGAGGGAAGTTGGTGAAGCAATATTTATACTAAATTGTATTCCGCTCTAGATGGTCGGAGCATGGGTGATTTTTGTTTTCTTCTTATGCTTTTCCCCTGTTTTCTAAATTATCTAACATGAATATTTATTAATTTTGTAATCAGGGGAAAAAAGCCATTAAAATCCAGAGCGCTGATTGCTCAAGTGAAGCTTTTCCACAGTGACTCATCCTAGGGAGGGGAAAAAAAACCACCAAAGGGCTGGAAAGAACGAAGAGGTGAGGAAAAATGAAATGCAAATAGAACTCCCTCAGAATCTGATAATTTCTTGCCTGGCCACTACTATTTCTTCACCAGCCTCCTTCCTGTCAGTCTCTCCCCAGCCCTGTCCCCAACTCGACACTCACCAAGATGCAAAGCACCTCCCTGCACACTCACTCCCCTGTGAGTTAGGGATAAAATCCTACCCTCTTCTCCAGGCAGAAAATGCCCTTTGCAATGGGGTCCAGCCTGGTCACCTATCAGGGTGGGGTGCCTTTCCTGCCCAAGCCCCCCTTCCACTTAGTAATCACAGCCTTCTTAGGAGGGCTTGGAGCTGCGCCTCTCCTCTGGTATTGGCTCCCATAGCAACCTGCTCTCACTCCCCTCCCTCCCCCAGCCCCACTTCCCTGGATGCAGCTCCAGATTTTTCTTTTTTAATTTCTGTGTTTCCAGCACCTTTCCCAGTGCACAACACCCAGTAGGCATCTCCGTGGCGATGGGCAGCGTGGATGAATCCACCCACCCCAGGGGCAAAGGAGGTGGGAACATGTCTCTTCCTCAAAATTCTTCCCAGTTTTTAGACAAAGTCACAGCCAGCAGCAAGGTTTTCCAGGCTTCTCCTCAGCCCAGCCCTTGCTGCAAAGCACACCTCCATTTCCCTGTGCTTCTCACAAGCATTAATTCAACTAGCATGTATTACAGCCCAACAGAGCAGCGGGGATGGAAGAAAAATGCAACTGAACCAGGAGGGGGAGGGGCGGGGAGACAAAGACCAACGTATCCATGAGGACCCTCAGTGCACATACCAGCCCTGAACCCACCGACAGAGCAATTCATTCCCCAGACAATTACTGCAGAGAGAAAATCGGGCCTGTGTGTATCTGCCATGAGCCCAGCAGACAAGGTCCTGAGTGTGCAAAGCCCTTCCAGTCCTGTTGGCGCCTCTGAGTGGTCCTCTCTGGGACCCCTCCCCCAACTGTCACCACAAATCAACAGGGAACAACAGCCTCTCCCCACCCCTGGCGCCCTCAAAGCCACAGAGTGACCTCAAGGATGGCAGTCAGAGCTTGATGTTTTGCAGGAAACCTTGGAAATCCTGTCTGCCTGGCTTAGGGCAAAGAGTTCAGGGCATTTTCTTAGGAAGAAGTACAAAGCCCCAGAGGAATTCAGGCCTGGAGACTTCAGGAGAGGACAGGCAGAGGACATCTCCAGAGGGGCCAGTCAGGGAGGCTCACAAGTGACCCCCAGGCTGTCCCTGTCATGCAGAAATCAACAAAGTTTTTCTGAGATCTCTGAGTGTCTGTTTGCCAAATGCTGCCGACTTCCCAGGGCTCAGCAGAAGTAAGGAAATGCGAACATCAAAATGGAAGAGGCATGGGCTGAAAATGAGAATTTAGTTCTATTTCTTTTGATGTGGTAGCCTCTTTTGTCTGTGGGAGTTTCCCCATTTTTATTTGTGGGGGATTTAATTAGGGAAACGTCCCACCCCCACATGTTGAGCGGGGAAACAGATGTGCTGATGAGGGATAAAGGACTTTGAATGGACCCAGCGCCCTGGTCCTGAGCTTGCCTGGGAAAGGAATGCTGATCCCTTGGCATGTGGTGTCAAGTGTGTGCGCTCTGGGAGGCTCCATGTTCCCACACTCAGAGCTGTTAGAGGAGATTAGTGCTAAAAAGCTTGGTGGGGAATTAATCCCGGTGGGTACAATTCCACAGGTACATAGGCAGAGGCAGAACCCACACTAGGAAGCAGCCTGGGAGGTTTCATGGCCGAGTGACACCAAGAGATTTGTTCAAGGAGGCTGTGCTGCCAGCACCTTTCTGGGGGTCTTTGAGATGACCTTGAAGACAAGAAAAATAAAATGCTGACAAAAGGTGCGAGAAGGAGCAGAATCAAGTATTGATAGGGAGCTTGGGAGGCTCTACCTTAGGTCAGGTCTGTAGCCATTCTCCCAGAACCATTGGGAAAATCCTGCCTGGGGGAGATGTTCCCCAGAGAACCCAGGCAGCACAGTGTGTGGCAGAGCATCCCAGGGACCACGCTGGGCTGCTTTCCCCCCACAGGGAATCACCCTTGTGTGCCATGGCTTAGGCCCAATAGGCACAGGAGGAAGCTGTCAAAAAGCAAAAGAGTGCTGGAGAGATGGCTCAGCGGTTAAGGAAATTGCCTGCAAAGCCTAATGCCCTGGGTTCAATTCCCCAGTACCTATGTAAGGCCAGATGCACAAAGTGGTGTATGCTTTTGGAGTTCATTTGCAGCAGCTGGGTCTCTCTCCTCTTTCTTTCTTTCTCTCTCTCCTTGCAAATAAGTAAACTATTTTTTTAATCAAGCAAAGGAAGCCATTCTAGGTGCCTAGGAAGAAGCTATTTCCTCCTGCCTGAGTCCCCCCCCCTTCTTTAGCTTTGCTGAGACCTATAAATTCCTCCACAAAAGAATGGACCCACAATTGCCCCACTGTGAGCACTCCCTGGCCCCACAAATGAACCCTATGCAAGCTTTACATTTTTTTCTGAGAAATGCATGGTTGGTTTTTTTTTTTTTTTTTTTTTTGAGACACAGTCTCACATAGTCCAGGTTAGCCTTAAACTTGATATGTAGCCAAGGATGACCTTGAACTTCTGACCATCCTGCCTCTACCTCCCCAGTACGGGGATTAATGGGCATTACAGGCATGAACCACCACATTCAGTTTTATGCAGCGCTTGGATCAAATGTAGGGCTTTGTGCATGTTAGACAAACACTCTACCAACTGAATTACTTCCTCAGCCCAAAAATGTGCAATTTAATTCCTTCCATGATATGTTCACAAATAAGCAAATAGACATCCTAGAGCAAACTGTCTGCTTTTAGCCTGAGTGCTTTTTTTTCTCCATGATGGGAATTTGGAAAGTGAGACCCTTACCACAGTCCCAGAATAGGACCTCACCTGAACGTCCTTTATCATGACGCTGTAAACAATGCCATGAGACTTCAGGTAAGCTTTGATGTCGTTCAGTTCAGAGAAGGGAACTCGCATGTCCACCGGAAGGCTTGGTCTGGCTGGGACGCGCCAGAAGTCCACCTTGCTCACAAAGGAGATAAGTACAGGTGTGTTTGTTACTTGTCCTTATACGGTCCGTAGATACCCTGGAGGGCCAGGTGGGTTTCTTTCATACTAAAAGGGGTCCCCTTCTATATTAAAAACCCTAAGGTGTACAGAAAGAAAAAAATAAATAAATTCCCACATCGCCAAGGGTTTCCTAAAAGCTTTGTCTCCAAGCCTCACTCATCCATTGCACCTTCACCTGGATCATCACATTAGCTTGAACAAGAGCCCAGGTCAGAAGAGGGAGGCATCGCTGCTCCCAGTCCCCAAAGAAGCAGGGAGAGCATAATATGGAGGCCACGGTCTATGCCTGTTTATATTTGTAAAGTGGAGACACATAAAATGTTACACTCCTTAATGTTCCACTCAGACAAATGGAAGGAAGAGCTTTGGGCCACATCCAGAAATCACTGGTTGTTTTACAAGCCCTCAAACAAAACCCTTCTATTATAATTGTCAAAGAAAATGTTTTCCATTGTGAAAACTTGTAAAGGACAAATGTTCTTGGAAACAAATATTCGGGCTGACAGGGACAAACCCAAATACAATGCAAGTTTGCCAAGCTAAGCCATTGTGATTGGGAAGCAGATGTGTCCAGACCCCGTGCTACGTGCAGGGCCATCTGCGCTTCCCATGTGGCTGGAGGACATTCCAGCTGTTTTCAGAGTGTGCTCAGCAGCCCCCATTCATGACAAAGGGGACAGCCAAGCAGGGCACAGCCTACCAGGGCCACCCAACCTCGTGGCCAAGTGTCTCTGACATGTGGCAGCGGAGCCGGCCACATTTGACTTTTCTAGAGTTTTCTAGAGAGAGATCATTTCCAGAGACCTGAGGAGGAAAGGTTTGGGGTTGCAGGTAGTAAGGGTCAGGGCAGGAACCCAAGGTGGAAACTGCTGTGACAGCAGTGGGCCCTGAACAATCCTCACCTTCTGAGGTTTCAGGCCTTCTAGGTCCCGGAGAAGTGACAGCTGCTTCTCATCTTTGGCCAGGACTCGAAGAACTTGATCTCTGTAAAAACATGGGGAGGGTGGATGAGCTGTGATGGGCCTCCTGGCAGAAGCAGGGTGGAGACAAGGAAGGAGACCTGAGCAGGACAGACTTGTAGCTCTAGAAGCCACATCATCCCTTGTCCAGAGCGCCATCCCCAAGGCTGGACCACCTAAGAGGACTAAACAAAGCTTGTCAGTGATGCTGACAGTCCCACAGGAAAAGGTTACAAGGGGCTAGGGGAACTAACAGTGGCTCCAAGTGTTCTTCATATGCCCCCCACCCTCCCACCCCACCCCCAACCCCGCTGAAGTCTGCCCAAATTCCATGAAGAGAAGATCTGATAGTCCCAACCACTTATATCAGAGAAGCTGGCAAGCCTGCAGTGTGAGCTCCAGGGTCAGACCCCTGGGATGGTGTTGGCTCTGTTTCTGTGGCTCGGAGACCTGGGAGATGACCCCCTCTCTAAGCTCTGTCTCTTCTTCCCTACTGTAAGGATTCTGTGGAGGAGCTACTTCCTCAGGTATCTGGGAGGGAGGCCTGATGTGTGCTGGTAGGAGTACGTATTCCTGTAGGGTTATTAACCTTTTCACAAATCTGAGGAAAGGAGCTTGGGAGATGGCTCAGTCAGTCAAGTGTTTGTTGCAAAAGCATGAGGACCTGAGTTTGGATCCCCAGCACCCAAGAAAATGCTGAGTGTACAGTGCACAACTGTAGTCACCAATGCTGGGGAGAAAAAGATTGGGGTCACTGGGCTAAGACCCAGAGAACCATGTTCTTATCCCTCTGTGTGCCCTGATAGAATCTCTAGGGTAGATTGGTTTAGCAAAGCCTGTGAAATGTAATGTTTTAGTATTTCTAGATGGAAACTGAAGTCCTGACTTCTCTGTCTTGGTGTGGTCCCAGCAGAACAGACAGACAGACAGACAGACAGACAGACAGACAGACACACACACACACACACACACACACACACACACACACAGTCATCAGGACACTCAGATCTACTCACAGCAGGTCCTCCATCCCCCCAAGAATGAACAACTCACCCTGTGAAATTCATCTGGCCCCCAGCTTTGACCAGGATACAGCTGAAGATCAGGAGGAACATCCGCCTGACCACAGGAGACAGCTCAGGTCCCATTCCTCTTCCTAGAGTACCCTGGATGCTTCTTCCGCCAGGTGAGCTTCAAGGGCTTTCCTCATGCCTGGGCATGGCCCAGGTCTCAGGACAGCACAATACCTAAAGGCCAACATGCCCAGCCTGAGAACAGACATTAGACCCTGGGGGTGGGGGTGACATCCAGACTGTGGCACCCCCTTTCTCCCTCCCCTCCCTAGACAATCCTGTCCTGGGAAAGGCACTAAGAGAGGAAGCCAAAGCCCTCCACTTTTCTTTCCTCTGCAGGCTGGGGAGGAAGGTCCCTGGGCCGTCCTCCTCACAAATCCTCCATCTCCAGAGAAACTGAAGTAGCCAGTGGCCCTAGGAAGTCCCGCCTACTTCTACACAACTGGTCTTTTGCTCTTCTGTCAATTTCCATCAACTTACATGGTTCCTGGGCCTTACTTCCTTACACAGAAGGGTATAAGCATCATTAGAGGGCCGCTGGGCTCAGACCCAGAGAACCATGCGCTGAGTCCCTCTGAGCCCTGATAGAATCTCAGCGAACTACACTGTCAGTTGAGTGCAGTTAATAATGTGTCCCCCTGGGTGGGTTGGCTTAGCAAAGCTTGTGAAATATAATGTCTTATTATTTCAAAGGCATTAATTGTTAATCATAGGTGTATCATGGGTCCCATACTCCACAAGGAAGAGAGAACAGAGGTAAGCAAAGGAAATATATATTATACAAGGGAAGGAATCAAGTCAAGACCCCTTGTCTCTACTTCAGGTAGTCACTCTGCTGGGACAGGTGGGACACCTCCCGTAGGACAGGAAGGCGACAACAGTCATTATTACAGTTCTCAACAAATAGCAGAGTCCCTTACCCGGTCCTGCCAAAGCCCTACACAGTCCCTTTGAGGTCTGGAAATAGAAGGAATAAAGCAGAGGTCAGTAGGCGAAGCAAAGTGGCAGAATGAGCAAGAGATGAGGTGGAGGATGAAACAAACAGAAGAACTTCAAGAGGTGGGGAAAGAGCAAGACTAAATGCACCAAATTTGTTCCACAGAGGATGTCAACAAAGGACACCTGTCTGTCACCAGAGAGGCTCACCAGTCACATCTCCATCCACATCTCCCCACAAGGACCAGTCAACAGGCTACGTGTGCAGAGTGAGGCTCTTCTATGGGTAGAAAGTGCCCGCTCCCTGCCCTCCTCCGTTACTTCAGCTGTTCAGACACATCAAAGGCTCCTAGAACTCCAGCCTTGGGGACTCTCAGACAGAAACATCAGCAAGGGGCTGAAGGACCGAGAAAAGAAAGCAATTTTGCGATCCACCCAAGTACCGTGCAGCAACGGACTAGAAGAAGGAGCTGAAATCTGAAAGGGAAAAAGTGGAAGGGCGCCAGGCACCGGAAGCTTCCAGCATCTTCTCGTTGTAAGTCACTAGCAATGAGACAGCTATCCCTGTCCTTGGTTTGGGGAATGGGAGAGAGAAAGAGAGAGAATGTGAGCGAGACCGAGAGGAGCAGTTGGGACCTCTTGAGGATTCTCTATGAGCACCCCCTAGAACTTTCTGTGACAATGGAAATGTTCTACCCTCACTCTGTCCAGTACAACAGCCACTGCCACTTGACATATGGCGAGCGGACTAGGGAATGAAATTTTAAATTTTTGTTTTAATTTTAATTAATTTGCATAAAATTTAAATAACCCTTATGTGATGAATGGCTGTCATCTCCGACAGCACCGCCTCCGATGGCTGAATTTGAAGTGGAGACATATAGCTGACCTTCACCTAATACCTCATATACGGGCTTCTCAATCACAATTAGTGACTCAGTGATCACTTCCTCAATAAAGTCTACTGGAACACCTACTATTTGTAAGACATTTGCTGAAGTTGGGACTGAAAAGAGCCCAACATAGCCCTGGCCCTTGTGTTTTTAATGGGGTAAGTTGACAATTCTCCAGGTAAATAGAAAAGTGAGTTGGTATAGGTGCTACCAGGAAAAGGTACATTGTACCCTGAGGACAAGTAACATGTAGACTGAAATAGTCCCTGAAGAAATATTGTCAGAGGAGGACCTTTCTCTTGCACGTGGGCAGGTTTAACACCTGAACAATCCTACCCAAATAAAGCAACTCAAATGCAGAATTAAAAAAAAATTTTTTTTTTTTGAAGCAAGGTCTCACTCTAGCCCAGACTGACCAGGAACTTACTCAGTAGCCCAGTCTGGCCTTGAACTCGCTTTGATCCTCCTACCTCTAGCTCCTGAGGGCTGGGATTAAAGGTGTATGCCACCACACCTGACAAATAAGATTATTCTTAAAAACTTTCCTTCTACCAGCACCCCCACCCACCCCACACACAAAAAAATTAAGAAAAAAACTTTCCTTGAGTAATAGTCTTTATTATTATTTTTCTGAATTCTCTCATTCTTGGAAGAGTTTCAGTGGGCATAAATTCTGCTTGGTTATTATTTTTCTTTCCATACATAGATAATACCATCCCATGGTCTCCTGGCTTCCATTTTTGCTGTTGAATCAATCTGTCTTCTTTGGGTTCTTGAGATTTTTTTCCCCCATCCCTGCTGCTTTGAAGGTCGCTTTGCTTTTGATGGCCTGCAGCCTCGTCCTCACGTCTGTCCTCCGTAATAGGCTTGCTGTCCAGTTTCTTTTGTTCTTTCCTGCCGGAGGAACATTGAGTTTCCTCCATTTAGATATCACTCTCCATTATTTTCAAATTTTCTCAGCCATTATATTTTTCAAACATTGGTCTCCTTTCTAGTCTCTATCGCCTTCATCTGAAACTTTTGATGAGGGAGATGTTAGGCCCTTTCATGTTGTCCTCAAGACTTTAACTATTCCGTTATGTTTTCATTTCATTGTATCTCTGTGCTCCATTTCAAGTAATTTATTTGCATCAACTGTTTGTGACTTTCTCAGACAAAATGAATCTGCAATTTAATTGATCAGCTAAAATGTGAATTTCCATTGCTTATAATGTATCGATTCTAAAATTTTTTTTCATGTTTTAATACCTCCGAGATCAAGATGTATCTTCAAATTGAGTAATGTCTTCCAATGATAAGCAACCGTGTCTCTTTTTAATTTTTTTTGTTTGTTTTTTTGAGGTAGGGTCTCTCTCTAGCCCAGGCTGACTTGAAATTCACTATGTATCTCAAGGTGGCCTGGAACTCACAGTGACCCTCGAGTGCTGGGATTAAAGGCATGTTCCACCATGCCGGGCTCTTTTTAACTTTTTATTGACAACTTCCATACATGTACATAATGTACCCTGGTCATAATCTCCTACTACCACTGTCCCTTGTCCCCCCTCCACTGAACCCCTGCTTCTTTCCAACCAGTCCCTCTTCTATTTTGATGTAGGTCATCAAAATAGCAACAGCCACGGTGAGGCCATGACAGCAAGCTAGTGGCAGTGGATTTGTTTTGTTGTTGCTGTTGGTTTTTTTCCCATTCATGTAATTTTTAAAATGTATTTATGGTTAATAAGTATGAGACAGGGTCTCATTCTACAGCCCGGGTAGACTTGGAATTTGCTCTGTAGCCCAGGCTAGCCTCAGACTTGTGACAGTTCTCAGTTACAGCCATATCCAGCTTAAATTGTCCTCCTCCTCCTTCTTTTCTTCTTCTTTTGATGTGTGTGTGTGTGTGTGTGTGTGTGTGTGTGTGTGTGTGTTGCTATGGTGTGTGCTTGCATGTGTTAAGAGGCCAGAGGAGAACGCTGAGTCTCCTACTGCTTATCCACATATTTCCTTGAGACAAAGTCTCTCGCTGGACTCAGAGCTACTATTCTTAGTTAGAATGGTTAACCAATGAGCCCCAGCATTTCCCTGCTTCCCACAGCAGGGGTATGTGGCTGTACCCAACTGTTTATTTGGGTGCTGGGAAATCAAACTCAGAATGAATCAGGCCCTCCCGTGTCCTCATGCTTGTGTGACAAGTGCTCTTACCCACTGAACTATCTTCCCAGCCCTCAATTCTTTTTTTAAAAAAAATTTTATTTATTTACAAGCAGAGCGTGACAGAAGAGAGACAGAAGAGAGAATGGGCGTGCCAGGGCCTCCAGCCACTTTGAACGAATTCCAGATGCATGTGCCACTTTGTGCATCTGGCTTTACATGAGTACTGGGGAGTCAAACCTGGGTTGTTAGGCTTTGCAGGCAAGCGTCTTAACTGCTGAACCATCTCTCCAGCCCCAATGCCACTTTTTAAACTTGAAGCAGTTAGTCAGTACCCACATAGAACCAGATGCACAAAGTAGCACATGCATCTGGAGTTCATTTGCAGCAGCTTGAGGCCCTGGCACACCCATTCTCTCTCTCCTTGCAAATAAAAATAATCTTTTAAGAAAGCGGCATTGGATATCTAGAATACTTCAATCCAGAGAGACAGAAAACAGAGTGGTGTTTGCTAGGGGTGGAGGGGAAGTGGTGGAGGGCAACTTGTTCAATGGGTAGAGTTTCCATTTGGGACGATGAGAATGTCCTGGAGATGTGTGGTGTCGAGTATTGCACAACAACGGGGACATACTTATTACCACGAACTGCCCACAATTAAAATGGTAAATCTTATGTGCATTCTGCCGCACACACAAACAGGAATTGACAGAAATGACAGGAAAGAGTTAACTAGCAAAATCAGGGTGGGAAGGCCCTAGGAAACCTAACACTGGCCCTGAATCCCTGACTTATTAAAGGTATTAATTCCCACTTCTGTCAGGGACCACCCTGAGGGTCTCCGGAGATCCGAGAGCTGCTTCAATGTTCACAAATAAAACTCCCAGATTAAATTATGGTTAATCTCCAAAAGTCCCCTTTGAGTGTTTTATGGAAATAAATATATCAAATGTAATCTTTAAAACAACAGGAAAATAGGAGTGTACCATCGTTCACATTGGATTCTTTGATTAACAAGAGGATTTGACACAGGTCTTTAAAATAGCAGATCCCCCAAGACACTCAAAATGTGATTGAATTCACTAAAAAGCAGACTTATCCCATCCTCTAGAAATATGCCAAAGGTGTGCTTTCAGAGGAGATTGAGTACTGAGCACTCAAGAAAACAATGCCCCACCGAAAGGTGGGCTAATGTCACTGGAGGCTGGAGGCTCCAAATCTACTTGCTCATGGGATTTTCACCTGAGGTTTCTCACAGCCTCTAACCATGTCTCCCCAGTTCAGCTAATGTTGCCTTGGGTCCCCCTCCATGTCCCATCTGCCATAGATTCTAGTTCTTTCTAGGCAACATGCAGTATGATTCCAGGATCCTTTGTATAGTCTAGACCACTGCCCAGGGCCTGATGATGTTGATGCAGTCATTGTAACGACACCCCCAAACTCTCATCTTGTAGGCCATCACTGCCTGTACCACTCAGCTCTGCAGCCACCACTCACTCATCGCACCGATACCTCTGTGCATCCTGTTCTGCAGTTTCAGTCACTGGACCCCACTCACCATCCCCCAAACCAGAGACTTCATGTGCTGTTATCCTTAAGTAGAACCTCAACATCAGCATCCTGTCACCCCACTTCCCCACTGCTTGGTCCAGCCATTGAAAATAGGCTCTTGGGCCATCGGCTCGTTGATTCCATCCAGGACTCCGCTGGTCTTTCTCAACATAATACACCCACTTCTCTTCCTGATGGCCCAGCCACTTACCGAGGGAGCCCAGAACTGCTCATTCCACCCTGTCTCTGGGCTGGGGGTTGCCCAGTGATGCACCCTGACTCTCTGTCCCACAGGTCTTGTACCCTGTTACCTGAGGGCCTGGCTACCTGGGATCCAGCTAATGACCACAGGCTGAGGGCCTGCTCCCAACAAGACAACCACCATGAAAAGTCACTTCCTGTTCTGAGGAAGAAGGGTTACCTACAAGGCCAGGGAGTGCAGCTAAAGCTAGAGCCAGCCCTGGTGCCCCCAGAGCCTCCTGTGCAGGCCTTCAAAGTCAAGGACTTTTTCAAGGACTTCAAAGTCCCAGCTTTGCTGAGGACAGGCAAAGCTACCCCTGTCCACTTCCCCTGTCCACTTCCCCTGTCCTGGGGCAGCAAACCATTTCTGCAAAGGTCCAAAGAGTAAATGTTGTGGGTCTTATGGAGGTTGGTCACAAGGGAAAATAATGTAACAGGTTTCATTGAAAAATCTTTTTTAGGGCTGGAAAGATGGCTCATCGGTTAAGGCGCTTGCCTGCAAAGCCTAAAGACCTAGGTTCAATTCCCCAGTACCCACATAAAGCCAGAAGCACAAAGTGGTGCATGCACCTGGACTTCATTCATAGCAGCTGGAGGCCCTGGTGCACCCATTCTCTCTCTCTCTCTCTCTCTCTCTCTCTCTCTCTCTCTCTCTCTCTCTCTCTCTCTCTCTCTCTCTCTCTCTCTCTTTCTCTCCGTGCTTGCAAATAAATTTTTTGGAAAATCTTTTTAATACTAATAAAAAACATTCTTAGCTCTCGGGCTGTACAAACATGGGCAGAGACTAGATTTAATCTCCAGCTGTAGTTTGCACAACCTTATCTAGTTAAGAACGAGCATTCATTCAAACCCATTAGAGGGAGGCAAGATGGTGAATCAGAGACAAGGGTAGGCATTCTTCAACTCAGTGAGGTCTTCATTCTTTTGGGGGGTAAAGGAAGAGATGGTGAAGACTTCTATACCATATTGTTATTTCATCCTTTTTATTTATTTATTTATTGAAATAGGCTCTCTTGTATTTCAAGCTGGCCTCCACCCGCTGGGGTCTGGGATTAGAAACCTGGACCACTGTACCCAGTTTTTGTGGTGGTAGGAATGGAACCCAAGGCTTCCTGTATGCTAGGCAGGCACTGTACCCACTGAGCCCATGCCTAGACCTGATCCCCCCTTTTAAAAAAACTCAATATTTCTTCAGTCTTATAAAATACAAAATGTGAGTACAATGACATTTGTGTGGAATTTATAAGTAATGTAATTACATAGGATGGGTGTGACGTGCTAATTTCATTTTTAATTATAGGTATGCAGGATGAAAAAAAAATCTGAAGAAGGCTGGCTTAATCTCACATCAATCAATTCTAAAAACCAACACACTGTCATGCCTTTGTGACTATAAACATTCTTTTCACACATCATGTTGGGTGGCAGAATTGGATTTTTAATTAAAATTTAGTTAAATAAGTGTTGCTTGACATTGGAGAATTTCACTACCCTTGAAATCAACATGCCAGGGAAAGAAATTGTGAAGCCACGCTGTGGGCAGGGGTTCTTTAGAGCCCGGCATCTGGCTGGGATCTTGAATCCTGGCTGCTCCTTGTCAGAACCATCTTCCCTGAGACAGACCATTGGGATCAATAATTTTCAAACTACTGCTGGGATCATGTTGGCTTCCGGCTGGGCTTGACTCACATAAATTACATAGCAACATCCCCTGTTCATGCTGAATTCAGCCAACTTTTGTGCAAGGATGGGGAGGGGGAGTTGCAACCTGCCAATTCACCTTACCTGTTTTCATGGAAATAGCATCTTGGAGAAATTAATGAGTTCGAGGCCACCCTGAGACTACATAGTGAATTCCAGGTCAGCCTGGACTAGAGTGAGAACCTACCTAGAAAAACAAACAATTAATGGAGTTTGGAAAACTGAAACTATTAGTAGCGAAATAGTTGTGATAAACTTAATGTGACAGAGATAAAAAATGAAATAAATATATTGGTGACAAATTATTAGTGTTGCTTGAACATTTATTGAATTAACCCATATATCTGAGCATTAATTCGGATAGGAAAAAAATAAAACTATGAAAGATTTAGTCAAGAACTGCAAAGGCTTGGAGATATTTATCCTAACACGTTAGTCTGCCCCAGTTTCATGGTCACCAGCAGAAAGACCCACAAATCTTGGCTCAAGGACAAAGAACTTTATCACCTAGGCCAGTGTCAGCATTTGTGCCTCTCTGGGTCCCATTTTTCACAGGACAAAGTAAAGAGCAGACCCCTGTGAAGCCAGCGGGTTAAATTACAGGACAGAAACCCCAAGCTTAGAGAACCAGAAACATTTCATGATTTCTACTCTTTTAACTTTGGGGATATTTTTATGGGATGGGACGTGATCCACCTTAGTGAGTATTCCATGTGATCTCAAAGAGAGTGCACATTGGATTGTTGTTGGATAGATTATCTCATACAGATGGTGCTGTCTGCATCTCTACTGATTTTTTGCCTGGATCACCTATAAATTACTGAAAGAAGAGAGTTACAGTGACCTTCTCAATGTTGGGACAGAGCATCTGACCAAAAGCTGCTGATAAGAAGAAAGGGTTTATTTTGGCTTGCAGTCTCAAGGGGAAGCTTCATGATGGCAGGGAAAGCATGGCATGAGCAGAGGCTGGACACCACCTCTGCCACAGCAGATGGAAAATAGCAGCAGAAGAGAAAATAGCTCTGGCTGTTTGGGAGCTGGCCATAACACCTATAAGCCGGCCCCCAAAGCACACCTCCTCCAGTAAGGCTCCACCACCTGGAGACTAAGCATTCTAAGGGCCGCATCAGATTCAAACCACCACAAAGAGTTTTGAAATCTCTGACTCATAATAGATTCGGGTTTTTCTTGCACTTCTATTGGATTTTGCCTTCGTGTGTGGTGGCACTCAGAACCTCATACTTCCCTAGAGTCTGCAGTACCCATTTATCTAATCTAAGTCCACTCACAAATAATACTATACAACTTCACGGGTAACTAAAGTAAGTATCCCTGGTTCCTTTCTCCTATCCCTCCTGACACCACTGAAACATCTTCATTTACGCATATGCTATAATCACACATTGTCACTTTTATTAAGAAGTTTTTCCTGAGATTCAGAATAAGAAAAGTAAACTTTTTGATTTATCCTCATGCACTCCTTCCTCCTGCCCTTTTTTTGATATAGATCTGAATTTCTGACCTCTATCCTTTCCCTACCCCCTAAAGCACTTCTTTTCGTATTGCTGGCAGAGCAAGTCTGCTGGTGATGGATGCCCTCAGATTTTGCTTGTCTGAGGAAGTATTGATCCTTGACTCTTGAAAGATAAAATCACTGGATAGAGAATTCGAGGTTGGTGAGCTTTTCTCTCAACACTGCCAATATTTCACTCCTTTCTTGCTTGCAGTTTTGGACAATGCATACACATAATTCTTTTTTAATATTTTTATTTATTAGAGAGAATGAGAGAGAGGGAATGGGTGTGCCAGGGCCTCTTGCTGCTGCAGATGCAAACAGACTCCAGACACATGCCCTATTTTCTGCATCTGGCTTTTACATGGGTACTAGGGACTCAAACCCAGGCTGGCCAGCTTTGCAAGCAAGTGCCCTTAACCACTGAGCCATCTTCCCAGCCAGCACCCACATAATTTTTATTTTTTGTTCTATGTAACTAAAATGGACTTTTCCCTCTCTAGAGTCTTTGCTTCTCTGTAGTTAGGTTATGATATGTCTTGCCATTGTTTTTTTAATTTAAATTTATTTATTTGCAAGCAGAGAGAGAGAGAGAGAGAGAGAGAGAGAGAGAGAGAGAAGAAAGTCAGAGAGAATGGGCATGCCAAGGCCTCCAGCTGCTGCAAACAGACTCCAGATGCATGCACCACTTTGTGTATCTGGCTTTACATGAGTACTAGAGAACTCGGGTCTTTAGGCTTTGCAAGCAAACAAGCACCTTAACCACTAAGCCATCTCTCCAGCACTTTAAAAATATTTCTTACTATTTGCAAGGAGAGAGAATGGTGCCCCAGGGCCTCCAGCCACTGCAAACAAACTCCAGATGCATGTACCACTTTGTGCATCTGGCTTTATGTGGATACTGGGAAATCGAACCCAGGCCATCAGGCTTTGCAAACAAGTGCCTTAACTGCTGAGCCATCTCTCCAGCCCTAGGCATAGTTTTTTGTTTATCCTGTTTGGTGTTCTCTGAGCTTTCTAGATATTAATTTGTGTCTGTTAATTGTAAAAAAATCCTCAAGCATATTAGTTGGAATATTTCTTCTGCTCTGGTCATTCTCCTCTGGTGGTGTGATTATGGTCATATTATACTTTTTGAAGTTGTCCCACAGTTATTAGATATGCTGTTCTGGTTTTTTTGTTTGTATGTTTTCCTCTTTTTATTTGAGAAGTTTATATTGAACATATCTTCCATCTCACTGATTCCTTCTCTGGTTGGCCCTGTCTACTTTACTAATAATGAGTCCAGGGCTGGAGAGATGGCTCAGCGGTTAAGGCACTTGCCTCCAGTGCCTAAGGCCCCGGGTTCAATTCCCCAGGACCCACATACACCAGACCCACAAGGTGGTGGTTCTCTCTCTCTCTCTCTCTCTCTCTCTCTCTCTCTCTCTCTCTCTCTCTCTCTCTCTCTCTCTCTCTCTCTCTCTCTCTCTCTCTCTCTGCTTGAAAATGAATAAAGAAAATATTTAAAAAAAAATAATAAAAAAAAAATAATAATGAGTCCATCTTAAATTGTTATAGTGTTTCTGCTACCTTGGCTTCCTCAGTGCTGGGATTAAAGGTGTGTGCCACCATGCCCAACCATTATTTCTTTATTTATTTGCAAGAAGAGAGAGAGAGAGAAACACACCAGGGCTTTTAACCACTGCAAACGAGCAAACAAACTCCAGGCACATTCACCACTCTGTGCATCTGGTTTACATGGGCACTGGGGAATTGAACCTAAGTTGTCAGGCGTTACAAGCAAGTGCCTTTAACTGTTGAGCCATCTCCCTGGGCCCTGTTATAGTGTGTCTGACTACTAGAAATCCCCTTTGATTTTCTTTTTTCCAGAGCCCCCCACATCAGGCAAATGTTCCACCACTGAGAACATGGGATTCTTGATCTTTGTTCCCATCCCTTGCTTCTGTTCTCACGTGTTCATTTTCTCCATTAGAGTCCTGAACACACTGATGATTGTGATTTTTATTTCTCTCAGTGATAATCCCCAAAGCTCCATGATATCTGACTTTGGTGCTTTTTCTTGCCATTCAGCATGAGGTCATGGGAGCTGAGGTGAACAGGCCTTTGGTGTGAGGTTATATTAATCTGTGTAGGAGCTGGGTGGTGTTCAGTGTTTGCCCTAAGTAGAGCATGCTAGAGTCTTCAGGGTCCTCAGATGTTCTTATTTTTGTCCCTCCTCCTTCCTTTGGACTTCCCTAAGGGTCATCTTCTGAGAAGTCAGTATTTTGCAGCTCTTTTAGCCTTAATCCGCATTGATTGGACTAGAGTCCTGCTGGTGTTGTGATAAGGTGTGGGGGGAAATAAAATGTCCTCAAGCCTTAGGATTGAACAGCAGTCTGTTGACAAGTGCCTGGGAGGTGATCTTCACAGGATTTCTTCTTTCCTGCTTCTTTTCCTTAAGTGAGAGAGGAAGAAGAAGAGGAAGAGGGGACAGGCACAGAAAAAGCCCTGGTATTCACCCAGAGACATTCATTCACGGGGTGCAGCATGGTATTTTGACGTGTCCCCAACATGCAATGATCAAATCAGAATCACTAAGAGAGCCACCACCTTAAGCCTGTATCATTGCTTCATGCTGAAAATATGTAAAATCCTTTCTCCTCTGGAGTATAGAGAATGCTCTGGGTATGTTATATCTCCTCTCTTTCAAAAGACACCAAAGACATTTTCTTGGTTTTTCCCCAGGAGAATTTGATAAGGTTCTAGAGATAAGACCCATGAAGAAATATGAGAAATTCAAGGTCCAAGTCCCTGGGGATCTCTTACTCTCCTGCAAGTTCACACTCAGCCTCCAGTTTCACCCACGTAGCTGTACAAGTCTTTCCTCTCAGCGACGACTCCTGCTGTAGGTTAACAGACCATGGCCTTGACCCCGAGTGTGCTGTCTCTCCAGATTCCAAGACGTCGCTATGCCCTGTGACCTCGGTTCTCTGGAAAGTCCAAGAAAAGTCATGGATTTCCCATATATTCAGCTTTTTGTTTGTTGATAAAGCAGGAGTGACAAGTTTCTAAGCTCTTTACATGTCAGCGCTGAAACCCAAAGACCCTGAACTTTTATAATACACAGTGAACCCAACTGTCCTTTGCTTCAATAAGAGATGTTATTTTTACTATACTGGACAGTAAATAAATCTGCCCTTCACTCCAGAGGGAAACATTATCTGCATCTCCCAAGGCTGTTTATTGTTCAAACATCCTTGAAAAGACTGTCTGGATGTGCAGAAATATAAAAGATCCACTGGAAATAATCTCCCAAGTGATATGTAAAACACTGGGGAAATGCCAATGGAGACATTTAAAACAGTGATTTTCCACCTTGTCTGTCCAGTAACATCAGGCTCTGATGAAGTTCCTATTGAAAGGTTCTGTTTTGGTCAGTGTAGAGTAGGGAGAGCCCTGAGCGTCCAAAGTCCCTGAAAGAGTCTCTAACGCCTGGGTGAAGATCACCTGTCATGCTGCAGGTAGAGTTAACAGTGCTGTGTTTTGGCTCAGTGATCCCCAGCTTTGCTGGAAATCTGAGTGACCTGGGGCTTGTGATCAATGCAGACTCTGACGCAGCCAGTCTGGAGTGGGAGCAGAGACAGTGCTTCTGCTAAGCTTCCTGGTGGGCTCCGATGCTGGTGCTCCTCTCTGAGCACAAGGCTTCTCATTACCATCTGTGCCTACTGTTAGGTTTTACAGACATGTTCAAAATGGATTGTGTAGGAAAGGAGAGGGTAGCCTGACTCTGGAAGATGCTTCTTGCAACGAGAGTACAGTCGGGACCTGGGGGAAGGGAGAGCATGGGGGTAGCTCAGAAGTTAAAATACTTGCTAGCATGCTTACTGGCCCAAGTTCTGAGTCCCCGGCTTTCATGTAAAGGTGGACAACAAGTGACATGTGTGCATCTGAACTCCCAATGCCCTGAAACATGGGAGGCAGAGCCTAGAGGATCTGGAGACTCACAGGCGAGCTAGACTGGAACAAGCAGCAGCAAATAAAAACAAAAACGAAAAAATAATAGAAAAGATCCTGTGTCAAGGAAGAAAGAAGAGGACAAACACCCCCAGGTTATCCCCAGACCAACACGTGTGCACCATGGTTTGTACAGGCCCACCCACACACATGGGCACCTCAGAAATAACCCTGGGTGTTGAGGCATGTGCCCAGATGTTGAAAAGCAGAGGTGCAGAATATTGGCATTAAGTTCCAAGAAACTACCTTATTCCAAGGCTTACATTGCTTAAGTTGATGACAGCAGAGAGAGGATATAGAAATTCAGATCTAAGGATCAAAAATAAAAAATAAAAAGTAGGGCTGGAGAGACAGCTCAGCAGTTAAGGCACTTGCCTGCAAAGTTTAAGGACCAAGTTTGATTGCCCAGTTCCTAGGCATCTGAAATTTGTTTGTAGTGGTTAGATGCCCTGGAGTGTCCATTCTCTATCTGTGTGTGTCTCTCTCTTCACTCTGTCTCTCTCTGCTTGCAAATAAGCTTAGTGGTTAAAGACACTTGCTTGCAAAGCCTGATGGCCTGGGTTGGATTCCCTACTGTCCACATAAAGCCAGATGCACAAAGTGGTATCTATGTCTGGAGTTCGTTTGCAGTGTCACTGGACTTTGGTGTGCCCATTCTCTCTCTCGCTCTCCTTGAAAACAAAAAGGAAATAAAAATATCAAGTAAAATCTTGGTATTGCTGAAGCTAAAGCTTCATGGGGCATGACCACCAGCACTTCTTTCTATTTCTCTTTCTATTGGGAGTAAGAGGAGTCATCTCCCCCTCCTCCCCCCCAATCTCCTGGTTTCATTTCCAAAGGTCCTGATAGCTTTGGCATCTGGTAGAGATGGCTCCTGGACCTTTCCGCCTCTCTGCAGTGAGGGGGAAACATCAACTGAAGATTCCTAGACAGGAGCCAGGTACCAGGGAGCCCCAGGGACATACAGAGGCACCTTTAGTTAAATATCGATCCTATTGATGGCCTCGGGGCAGGAGCGGACAAGGAGATCTGGTACCTTCTTCTTTGACATGCCTCCTTAGCCAAGTTAATACCTGTCCACCCACCAGGGGCCTCTGGGAGTGTTTCAGACATAGCACTTCACGATGATGAGACAAGTCATCCTGTCTCACCGGGCCTGGCTTCTTAGAGGTTTCTAATATGGGTCTGATGAAACTGAAACAGAAGGTCTTGGTTTTCCCTGACCTCTGTGCTTCTCGCATCCATCAGAAAAGAATGATGCCATGGCGAGGTGCTCAGGGCTGAGGGAGGATCACAGCAGCCAGCTAACTAAGTGGGAAGAAGACACCAGCTTCATGGCACGTGAATTGACATTGTCTTCATGACAGACCATCATGCGCTCATGCAGGATCCAAGTTACATAGAACCTTGGCTCTGTCCTTGAATGGCATACAAGCTCGAGACCTAGGTTAATAGTTTCCTAAGTCTAGGCCAAATTATGTGTGTCTGGATTTATATGAGTACTGGAAGATTGAATCTGCTGGCAGGCTCTGTAAGCAAGGAACTTTAACCACTGAGCCATCTCCTCAGTTGTTTAAATATTTAAATGGAATCTATTTGCTTTTTGAGAGGATTGGACACTTTATCATCCCAGGATAGAAGAGGCTGATAGTTTAAAGAGGGGACAGGTGGCTCTACAGCCTGCCCACTCCCTGTGAAAGGGCACCCATCTCCGAAGGAGAGAAAGAGACTTCAGCCCATTCCAGCTGTTTCACATTAAAACATTAGCCATGGATCTCTCAGGAAGGCAACCAGGAGCACAGACCCATGGGAGAATGTCTATTGGAGCAACATGATGCCCACCACCCCCATAATATAGGGTGTTTCCTCGGCCTGGAATGGCAGCCTGGTTCCTGGTTCCTCCTCAAATCCCCTGACAAGACTGCAGACCTAAAAGCCCAAGGGTTTCGAGAGGTTGTGAGATCAGTGGGGCTCTGTGTGTATTTTAAATACATTTGGATCACAGACCAGAGCTAGAGACATACTACTGGACTCTGCTTTCTCAGCAATCACCTGGAATGGGTCCTAAAGACACGGCTTCATGTCCAAGCACGTACACTGAGGCACATAACTTCCCCTCCTCAGGACTTCGTCTTCTCAACACAACTGGGGATAACAGTCCTCAGCCTGCATATATCACCAGGTGGCTGTGATAATTTAATTATCCGCTATCTAGAAGACATTTTACAACTATAAATCATTAGAAAACTGCAAGCAATTTAACCAGTATCAAGCCTTCCTTATCTCTGAATGTTTAATTTATGCTCTGTCTCTCTTAGAACTTAGGGACATGCATTCCAATCTATTTTCCAGAATCCCACTTATCATCTTTGTTGGGAAAAGCACTCTTTTCCTGCTGCCTTAACTTGTTGAGAGCAAGGCTGATGCGCTAGTTAACTGGCCGCCTGCAGCAAATCAAATCTCCAGATATTAACTAGCTGCTGCTGAGCTTGGCCTTGTAGGAGAGAGAGAAAAAAAATAAGCATGAGATTCACTTTCTGCATTGCAAAAGAAAATTGCCCAGCTGCACAACAGTATTCTTATATATTCTAGAGGAGAGAAGAAATGGCCTGTACTCCCCAGATGCCCCACAATACACCTGGAGCTTTACTTCAAATACACAAAACACCTGGTGTTCATGATTTAAGGCTCACTACAAATAGCAGAGAGAACTTATTTTACAAGCTGCCTGGGTTGGCAAAATTCCAGAATTCATCAAACAGAAAGATAAGGATGGTGATGGTGACAAGGATAAAAATGACTCCTCCTAGTTGATCTTTATATCATGACATAAAAGAAGTGTCATCTACAGAGGACCATTCAGAGTTAGAAAATACCCTCAACTTCACCCAAACCAGATTTATGTCAGAACCTTCCCAAGACCTGTGGAATTTAGAGATGACCCCATATGCTTACCAGGTTGTGCTTAGGAGCGACACTAGGAAGGATCAGGGTCCTTTGTTTTAATCTAGTACATGGATATAACATAAAAAAGTTCCCAAAGAACCCAATATTTTAAAAACCCAATAATACTAAAAGTGACTTCAAACCCAACTAGTAGTGTTTTTCTTTTTTTAAAAAAGTTTTATTTATTTATTTGCAAGCAGAGAGATACACAGAGAGAGACAGAGACAGAGACAGACAGCATGGGGCACCAGGGCCTCTAAACACTGCAAACAAAATCCAGTTGCATGCACACACCACTTTGTACATCTGGCTTATGTGGGTCCTGGGGAATTGAACCTGGATTGGTAGGATTTAAAGGCAAGTGCCTTAACCGCTGAGCCATATCTCCAGTCCCAACTAGTGTTTTTTTATAAACTGTTGAGATCTTTAAGTCTTGTGAAAAGTCTGAAGCAAGAAAGTCTCCACTTAGGGAAGATGCCAATGACTTGATTTATAAATGGATTTCCACTAACGGCAGAGAGGAGTGAGTGTAACCCATGCTGAGTACTTAATACATAGTGTACTGAGCATGAAATACTAAGTGCTAGTTACTAAGGCACCGATATATTAGTTCATTTATTTCTCTCAGTGAGTCATTGTAGATACTGACATTATTGCATCTTGAAGGAAAGAGCTTGAGGCTGTGGTTCATGGACAGGGCCCTTGGCTAGCAGGCACAGAACCGCGAATTCCATCCCCAGAACCACATACACACTCCAGAAAGGGTGGGAAAATCCCACCACAACCAGAACCTGTCATCCTCATCCTATCAGTGACTTCACAAAGGGCTCCTTTTGGTCCCCAACAGGACCATGTGTGAGACCTGAAGAGGACTCAGAGAATTCTCTCCCCAGTAAAACCCAAAACACATTCTCATTATGGACAAATGAGGCTCATGGCTGTGCTTAGTGCTGCAAAATCACACAGACACTGACTGGATGAGGTACAGAGCCTTTT